>JAIUZE010001814.1:0-187235 GCA_022085475.1 Heliosperma pusillum | reverse complement strand
TGGGTGGCTACCCCACATGACCGTCACCGTTTCCTAAATGGGGTCGACTTCGTTGAAGTGACCCAGGGAGAAGGGATGGTTCTGGCCGAGGCTGAGCTGATTGATGCATATGCTCTAGCGGTGGCAGATATCCGGGAGATTTACCCTGACTCAATTTAATTTTTTGTTGTTGTTGTTTGGTTGTTTTGGCGTCGTTTGTGTGTGGCGCCGTTTGAACTTATTTAATAATATTAATGTTGATACGTTAATTGTTGTTTGACTTAATAATAAATTAATTAAACCAAATATTAGGTTAAAACTAATTCACAAATTTAATTCAAAGCTATTCAATCAATAAAGCTAAGCAAAATTAGAATTGAACAATTCAGCAAAATTATAAGCCAACTAATTCACAAATTTAATAATAAATGACATTCAGGAAATCTTTATAAGAAATAGTTAATAAAAATAATACCTGATTAATAAGAAATAGCAGACGGAGATGATGACAGAGAGACGATCAGGGAGTATGTCTTAGTGTTTGTGGTTTTGGATAAGAAATAGCTTTGTGTTTGTGTTTTTGTGTTGCAGTACCGTATTATTAGTGTTGTGTGTTTTTTTCATCTTTATTAACAAATATTGACAACGGTTATTATAAACGAACCGTTGTGATAGAGTAATGACTACGGTTAAAGTCTACCCGTTGTTATATATTTTCACCCTATTTGCGCCAATATTGAAAGTCTAATAAAGACAATGATAACGGTTAGTTATTTAATAACCGTTGTTGAAAGTAATAACAACAGGTATATTAAGTAAAACCGTTGTTGTTGCTTAACTTTATTTGTTTTTTTAATTATAAAAAGAGATTGCATTACAACTGTAACAACAGAAACAACAACAGCATAAGCACTATATACTGCAATAATAATCAGCAGAAACCAAAACATGGAGACTGTATACTGAATGACCAAAAGCTATAGTGGTAGAGTGAAACCAAAACATGGAAACATGGAGACTGTATACTGTTATGATAATCAGCAGAAACCAAAAGCTAAAGACAATACACTAAATGACAATACACTGAATGACTACACCTCAGGATCGGGGACGTTTCTTGCCCGACATAGTTTCTTCGTTAACCCAAATACCTTCACCATGATCATCACGCATATAGATGCTTTCAATGTTATCATGATCAGTGTCAACATTGTCGAAATAAGATACAGTGGATGAGTGATCCATTCCCTCAAACACGACATCCTGATCATTATCCCCACCATTAACGGGTGCACCCCGTCTACTCCTTATAGATAGTACAACTGACCATTTCTTATCCATAGGATCGGTGACATAGAACACTTGTATAGCTTGGGATGCCATTATGAAAGGATCATCCTTATTATTGTCAACCTTATCCAAATTGACCAACGTAAATCCCATATTATCCTTTCGAACACAATTGTTGTTGTTATCAACCCAGTTACATCGAAACAGAGGTATTGTGAAATCAATGTAATCTAATACCAATATTTCTTGAATAACACCATAGTAAAGGCATTTTCCCCAAATAGGTTTTTATCTTTTGAAGTAGCAAAGTGCATTGCCTCAAATTCAGAACTCACACCACTATTTTGCATTGTGCTCAACTCATCTTGCTCGCGGGTGTAAAAAGTATATCCATTAATAGCAAAACTGCTGAAAAAAGTGGCCCTGGCATTTGGACCTAAACCAAGACGTAGTAACCTAGGATAGATGTCATCACCATACAAATTCTTATACTCCAAGACAATATTCCTAAACCACTCTCCAAACGTCTTCTTATGCTCGTTTTCAATCCACATCTCGCTCTTGTTTGGGTGATCGTATTTGAGCTCATCTTTGTGTTGTTGAATATAAGGTTGCACCTCATCTTCGTTGTTTAGCACATACGTATGTGCTAAATGCAACATGTCACGTGTCACAATTTTTTCAACCAGGCCCCTAATACCTTTTCCGGTCATCCAGTCACTATGACGATTCTTTGGAACGCCAATTAAATCCTCAGGGGAGAGATGAGCGTAACAATATGCAAGAGTTTCGTCTAAAATAGCGCGTTCAACAATACAACCTTCTGGACGATACCGATTACATGTATAGTCCTTGTACAATTTCATCAATTTTTCGAAAGGATACTGGTATCTCAAGTACACGGGCCCAAGGTACAAAATCTCCCTAACCAAGTGAGTGTTCAGGTGAATCATGATAGTGAAAAAAAAGGGTGGAAAATACATTTCAAAATGACAAAGAGACGTGACAACGAGGTCCTGCAATGAATCCTCATCATCGGGATCGATGAGTTTATCGCATATGGATTGGAAGAAGAGACAAAATCTAGTAATAGCATATCGTACCTTTTGAGGTAAAATGGAATGAATAGCCACGGATATTAATTGTTGCATCAAAGTGTGACAATCATGTGACTTTAACCCGGTGAGTTTTAGGTCTTGCATCGACACAAGGCTTTTGATGTTTGACGAATAACCATGTGGCACTTTAATCCATTCAAGTATGCACAGAACTCTTTTTTCTCATTCTGTGAAAGGGTATAAGCTGCTGGCGGTAAAAATGTACCATTACCTCTATTCTGTGGTGCCAACTCTAGCCTAATACCCATCATTTGCATATCTTCCCTAGCTGCGGCGTTATTGTTTTACCGGGAACATTCAGGAGGGTATTGACAATATTATCACAGACATTTTTCTCAATGTGCATGAAATCGAGGCAATGCCTGACCTCCAGGTCAGGCCAATATGGAAGTTTATCAAAAAATATGGATCTTTTCTTATACCCACGAGTAGACAATTTAATATAGCCGTTCTTCTTCCCATATTTTATCTCAATATGCTTTACTTTCTGATAAACTTCATGCCCACTCAAAATTCTAGGAGGTTGACGAAGTTCTTGACGTCCATTAAATGGTTTCTGCTGCTTGCGATAACAATGGTCAGGATCCAAGCCCCTCCTATTTACCAAATACACATACTTATGAGAACACTTCAAGTTTTCAGACTCGATATCCTCCCCACACAATAGACAAGCCTCTTTCTCATGAACAGTATGCACAGAAAGGTCGCCATAAGCCGGATAGTCGGATATTGTACACAATAACATTGCTCTCAAATTGAAAGTTTCATTCTTATATGCATCAAATACTTCTATCCCACTATCCCACAAAATTCGCAAATCATCTAAAAGAGGTTCCAAATAGACATCTATATTCTTTCCAGGTTGTTTAGGGCCGGAAATTAACAACGACAACATCAAATACTTTCTTCTCGTGCACACATATGGAGGTAAGTTATATATAGCCAACACTACTGGCCAAGTACTATGTTGGATACTCATGTTTCCATGTGGGTTCATTCCATCAGTGAACAGCGCTAGACGTAAGTTTCTAGGTTCATTGCCAAACTCGGGATACTTAGCGTCGAACGATTTCCATTGCATAACATCTGCCGGGTTTCTTAGCTTCCCATCATTTATTCTTCCAGTTTCATGCCAAGTTAACATTTTTGAATCATTGTTATTCGCAAACATCCTTATGAATATTGGTATCACTGGAAAATACCACAACACCTTAGCCGGGATCCCTTCCTAGTCCTTATAACGCCACACAAAACAAACCAGACAATTGGTTAAGTTTTGATATAATTTTCGATACAATTCGCAGTCATTTGGACATGCATGTATTTTCTCATATTTCATACCCACTCCTCTAATTAGTTTTTTAGCCTCATATGTCTTAACAGGAAGAACTTTACCATATGGAAGCATGTCGTTTATCAAGGCTAATAAACTAGTGAAACACGTGTCTCTCACCCCATTTTCCCCCTTGATATTATACAACTTCACCACAACCGACATTTTTGTGTACTTACAACCAGGGTACAGAGGCGCTTTAGACTCACACAACTTCTCATACATGTTGTCAAGGTCATCCAAATTAATATTGCCATCTTCAAAAGCATTTGATTCATCATCTTTTTCTTCATTATCTGTAGACCCAACATTCAACTTGTCTGCTTCCAACTCAACATACTCGGCAAACCCGGGATCATCAGTTAGCCTTTCGTATACCTCAATATCATCTTCTTTAAAGCTATTCTCTTCCTCTAATGATTCCCCATGAAAAATCCAACGGGTATAGGATCGACTAAAACTATACTTTTCTAGGTGAATTTAACGTCCGGAATAGCCATATACCTAATATTACCACATCTTTCACAAGGGCATGGAATAATAGAAGAACCATTCAAATTGTTCCCAACGACTTCATAAAATTCAGCTAAACTATCCTTATAGTTTGGGTCACTCATATTCGCAGCATTCATCCAAGTTCGAGTCATTTATCTACATTCGTAATATATATAGTAAGCCAACTAATTCAGAAAATCCAACTAATTAAAACTAATTCAATAATAAGCCAACTAATTCAGAAAATCCAATATATATATAAGGCAACTAATTCACAAATAAACGAAATTCAAGAAATCAATAAAGCAAAATTATTAGAATTGAACAATTCAGCAAAACTAATAAAATTAATACCTGATTAATAAGAAATAAAAGACGGTGACAGCAGTGACGGAGGTGATGACAGAGAGACGATCAGGGAGGATGTCTTAGTATTTGTGGTTTTGTGTTGCAGTATGATCGCTTTGTGTTTGTGTTTTTGTGTTGCAGTACAATATTATTAGTGTTGTGTGTTTTTTTCATCTTTATTAACAAATATTGACAACGGTTATTATACATAGTAAACTGTTGTTATTAGTTTATATATTTACAACGGTTAAAAAAGTTCTAACCGTTGTTAAAACTAATAACAACGTACAACAAAATAATACCGTTTTTATTAGTTTACGCCAAATTTTGCGCCAAATTAATAACACATTATAACAACGGGTATGTTGGTGACCGTTGTTAATACTTTACACTAATTTTGCGCCAAATTAATAACGGATATAGAGTAAACTGTTGTTATTAGTTTATATATTTACAACGGTTATTTTAGTTTGCCCGTTGTTAAAACTAATAACAACGGACAAAAAATAATACCGTTGTTATTAGTTTTAATAAAATTCCGCGTAAAAATAATAATCCAGTCGACAACGGTTTTTCTTAATTTTCGTGAATAAGCGTTGTTGATGGGGCATTGTTATTGCCTGAATTTGTAGTAGTGCACCTTTAATCAAACTCCCACACTCGCAATTTGGAACGACTTTCAAATCAACTGAGCCTCACCTTCGATACCAATCTCATTCCAAAAGAAGTCGTGCTAGCTCCACCTTGCTAAGATTAGCCTAACACTATAGCCTTCACATGGCCTTCACCGGAGTCTAGTGCCTACGGCGAGGCATTGACCCCATGTGTGGGCTAATTTTCCGCTCACATCCTCACCAGGGTGATCTCGCACCCTCACCGAAATGTGCTAGCTAGCTAACTGGTGGCTCCCCATAAAATCACCTCCCAACCCAACATCTTTTGACTTTGACTTTTTGCTCGAGACACAATAACTACGTTTTAGTATACAAGACTCAAAATTTCAACACCTTATCATACTACTCTGCAATTGAAAGACTCTTTGTTGTTCTTCTTGACGACCCGTCACCCAACCAGCACTTTAGGAGTACTAGATAACTCCCCCTTACCGTTGATACGATCAACCTCAACACAAGACAAACTATTCAATCCGCTTATTGAACTTCTTGGTGATCCTAATCCACCGACCACTAGAGTCTTGGCAAGCTTCACCTCACCTTCTACACTATCAACTATCAAATATCAAACCAGGAGCAAGATTTAACCCTTCTAGACCAACAAGCCTAGTATGACTCACCTCTAAATTACCACAATGCTTAGACGATTCCATCCCCTTAGTCAATGTCTTACCTTGTAAAAGATACAAGTTCCCCAAACTTGACTTCACTCCACGAAGGAACTCCCTTGGTCCCTTGCACAAACACAATACTCAACCTTCTCCTTGAAATCGAAAACCCCTCGAGAGAAATAAGATTAATCTTTAGTTGTGGAACTTGACTTACACTCTTGAGATATCTAACTTTCACATCATGCATTGGAAACTTCGCGAAGCCTACTAAAACAGCCTCGCAAACCGCTTCATTACCCATGGTAACAATGCTCCTTTGATGACTATATATCAGAATCATCGCCCGCTTAGACCACATGTGCGATGTGCATCCTTTATCAAGAACTCATCTATCACTTAGATGCTTCTTTTATTGGAGCACCAATGCTAGGTTGTACTCAGAGTCGTAATCACTTCTTGATTGGCGTGCAAAATTTCCCTTCTTTGAATTAGGACATTCTAACTTCCAATGGCCCTTTTCTCCACAGTTATGAAAATAATCACTAGAACTTGGTCCCTTTGAGACTTAATTCTTTTTATTCCCTCTAGTCTGAACCCTTTCCCTTTCAATTTTAGAAACCAATCCCAAAGCCTGATTATCTCCACCACATTAATTGACTTCTGGCATAACTCCCTAGTCTGAAGCGACCACTTCACCCCTTTGATGGTCAAAGTCTCCTTACCCACCACAAGTGACTTTACAAAGTTATGATATACTGACAATAAAGAAACCAATAAAATAAGCGCAACGTCCTCCTCTTCTATATAAACATCTAAATTACATAAATCTAGTAAAATAGAGTTAAGCCTATCAAGATGATCCCGAAGTGACATACCTTCTTGCATTCTCAAGGCAAAAAAAAAGTGTGTTTCAATAAGAATTTATTGGTGAGTGTTTTAGTCGTATAAAGACTCTCCAATTTCGTCCACAAAACAACTGCAGTTTCCTCACTTGCAACTTCTATAATAACTTCGTATGCTAGACATAACAAGATCGAAACATGAGCCCTTTACTCCATTATTACCAACTTGGGATTCTCAGTCTCTTTGACTGACAACTCAGCACCCGCCACCAAACTTGCGGCAGTGTTTATCACCGTCGTAGAGAAATCTGGTGTCAATGGTCTCCAGATACACTGATGCTTCAGCAAAACCCGCATCTTTACCTGCCATAGTTCGAAATTATTCCTTCCCAAAAAAATATGTCGATCTTTGTAGCTAAATTGTTGTGCCATCATGTCTTTCGGATAAAAAGACTCAGCTATGATGTCAATTGTTGTGTGCGGACGCATGTTGAGACGAAACAAAAACAAAAGAAAAATAAAATTAAAAAAATACAAGAATTTATGTGGTTCACTATCAATATGATAACTACGTCCTCAGGGGCAGGGAAATATTTCACTGCGTATGGAGAGAATTACATATTACAAAAGATGAGCTCTCAAACTTGTCTCTTCAAGTTTCTACCTTTCTCTCCTACTTTAAGACTTCGATCTTTGATCAAACTCCCACATATCCTAAAGCAACTCAAAGATTCACATATCTAACTGACCTCATGAATAAGTATAAGTCTAAAATATTTGAGATATAATAAGCATGAATCGGGCATGATCATCATTAATGTGACAATAGTAACATATTTCACTCATATACTCACTCAATAACACACAAAGTCACTCTAGAGGATCTCAAAACTTCAAACAACATTCAAATTAGTACTAACACGGTGAATATCAACATTTGAGATATAAGAAGCGTATAACCACATATAAAAAAAAAGATTCTTAACACAAGTTAGTCATAAAGTCCACAACTTTACCCAATCTCATTATAGACATATAAAGATATTATCTTTTCGTGTATAATCACCCAATCTACCATCCAAAACACATGAACATATGTAATATTGAGTAACCCGTCTACGTTACCTTTAATATACACAAAATATTGTCTCAAGGCTAATGGTAAACCTTAATAATGTCCAAGATCTACCCTAAATCCAATATTGAGACAAAATAATAAGAAAAACATCACATTTAAAGATGAGATTTTGGAGAACGGGAAAAAAAAAGGCTTACATCAAGATGGAGATAATGATGAGAGTAAGAATCATCGAATTTGGATGAGTAACAAAGAAATTATGCTTATCTTAAGATGAAATCCAAAATATGGGTAATAGATGAATTTTTGAGAAGGGGAGAAAGATAGGATTTTTTATTACATATAAATATAGAGGATTATTAGAGAAGAAGAAGGGTGAAAAGATGGTGTGATTTGGTTGATGAATGAAGGAGTTATGATGATTTTAAGAACTTGGAACTTTGGATTTTAACGTAGGTGTTTTGAGAGGAAGTTGCCAAAACTTTTGTTGAAGATGAAGAAGTGAAGGTTTCCTTCAAATTTTACACCTAAAAACTTGATCGGATAGACTAAACTTGACCCGTATCATAATTAGTCGGATCCACTCAAATTTCGCGTAGAACTTGATTATTAACTCATTTGGGCTAACTCAGAGCGGTTTTAACCCAACTAAATCTAAATTAACGATTTAAGATAATTTACGCATAAATAAAAATGTATATTATTATATTAGCGATTTTATTAAAATATCCATAAAGATAAAATCGATGGTCTTACAATCGCCCAGAGTACGACCAAAGTCGGCCCGTCAAGATCGGTCACTCTCGGTGCATGCATTTGATGGGGCACGGATTTACGGCCCCATCCCTTTGTGAATCCCAATCACGGGATCGCTCCCTATTTATGCAATATATGATAATTTTCTCATGCCAAAAACTCATTTTAGCTATTTATGCCAAAATAATCACTATTTATGCCTTTTTAACTATTAAAAATCATAAATCATGCAAAATAAATCATATTTATCTCAGCTTTTACATACAGCAGGTAAAATAAGCATGTGATATCATACTGAAAATTCATGGCCAGATTCAAAGTTTAACTATTTTTAGTCATAGAATGTTCATTTTACTCATTAAAATGTGTTTATTTAACCAAAAATCATTAAATAAAGCAATAATCTTCCATAAATCATCAAAATGACCTATACTCATTATAGAACCAGGAGATATAACATGCTTAAAAATTTCGTGACTTTATCATATAAATCACTAATTTTCTAGTTTTATTTTGTTACTTTAACTCGTAAAAACTTTGTAAAACCGATTGCATGCAACATCCTATGCTCTGATACCAATTTTTAGGTTCATATACCTACACTTCAGACATTTCTTAAGTAATACTAATTAACTCTTTAATTAGTTTCAAGATCTAGTTACATGCAAACAATGTAAACCGAAATAGAGAAAGCAAAGTGTTCCTCACATTGAGTTTCAATGGAGTATGGGCACAAGTACAAGACACCTTCTTGCACTTGTTCTTGAGCTCTATAATTTAGGATGAAATTCCAAAAGCTCCAAGAGTAGGAACCCTCCTGTAAGTTGCACCTAGACTATCCTTAATCACTTGTATATTGTTATACTATAACAACTAACAAGTACCCTTAGAACCAAGTCAAGAAACTCGATATTTTTACCTTAGACAATCCGAGTTTAAGCTCTTAGAATAAGTTATATGAAACATCTTAAGTTCCTTAACTTATCTTATTTTCTAGTGATATGTATTATGAATAATATGAGATATGTTGAAGAGTTTTCACAAGAGGAAAACATCCTCTTATTTGAACACAAAATGACCGGCCAAGCATAGGGAGTATTGAGCATGCTCATTACTTTTTGTCTAAACAATGCATTAGGGTGGCTATAGGTTTTAGGCTACTAATCATGATGTTTAATCTTGATTAGAACAAAATTAAAACCTAACCCTACCCTACAATGGCACAACCGGTTTTATTGTGTAATATGGACTCCATTGTACATTTTGTGATTTTGTCATTTGTCACACATGTGACATGTGACATGTTATCTTATAGTATAAATATGTATTTAACTAATTTAAATACTATTTCATGTCAAATAAATTAAACTTAACATTTTAAGTAATAATTTATGATCACACACACACACACACACACACACACACACACACACACACACACACACACACACACACACACACACACACACACACACACACACATAGATAGGTTCTTGTGAGTCCATCATTTTTTTTTAGCCCATGAGTCCTCATCTTAGCCTTTGGATGAAGGAGATGAAGGGACAAGATTAGAAATAGATCGAGGGATAAAATTAAAACAAAAATGAATGGACAAGATGAGAACAAAATGGAGGGACAAGATTGGGACCAAAATGAGTGAATTCCACATACACATCACCTTGATAGTGTCCCTTTATACTAAAATATGATTTTGAGACAACTTTTTGTAACTTCAGCTTTTTATGAGTGTAACTTTAGCCACTACGAGGGTAACTTTAACCATTATTTTTGAAACTTCAAACTAAAATGTGATATCAACTATAAAAAATTGAATTATGTAACTTTAAGACAAGTTTATGTGACTTTTGCCTTCTTTTGAGTGTAACTTCAGTCATTATGAGTGTAACTTCAACGCTTATTTGTGTAACTTTAACTCAAAATGTGTTTTCGACTATACAAATTTGAATTTATGTAACTTTAAGACAAGTTTATGTGATTTTAACATTTTTATGATTGTAACTTCAATCATTATGAGTGTAACTTCAACCCTTATATGTGTAACTTTAAATCAAAATATGTTTTCGACTATACAAATTTGAATTTATGTAACTTTAAGACTAGTTTATGTGATTTTAACATTTTTATGATTGTAACTTCAATCATTACGAGTGTAACTTCAACACTTACTTGTGTAACTTTAAATCAAAATGTGTTTTCGACTATACAAATTTGAATTTATGCAACTTTAAGACAAGTTTATGTGATTTTAACGTTTTTATGATTGTAACTTCAATCATTACGAGTGTAACTTCAACCCTTATATGTGTAACTTTAAATCAAAATATGTTTTCGACTATACAAATTGAATTTATGTAACTTTAAGACTAGTTTATGTGATTTTAACATTTTTATCAGTAAAATTTCAGTCATTTCCAGTTTGCCACAGTACCTTCAATCCTTATTTGTGTAACTTTAAAATAAAATATGATTTCGACTATACAAATTTGAATTTAAGTAACTTATAAGTTTTTGTGATTTTACCTTTTATAAGAAAGTAACTTCAGTCATTACAGTTATAACTTCAACCCATATATATAAAACTTTAATCTAAAATGTGATCTCCATTATATTAATTTGAATTTAAGTAACTTTAAGATAATTTATATGATTTTAACATGTTTTGATAACTTTAGTCATTTCTTGGTAACTTCAGTCATTTGTACTAAATTTGATTGAATATTTTAATTTGAATACAGGTAACTTTAACACAAATTTGGGTAACTTTAGTCCTTACTAGCGTAACTTCAGTTTTTAATAGTGTAACTTTAATGTTTAAAGATGTAACTTCAAGCCATACTAGTGTAACTTTAGTTTTTAAAAGTGTAACTTTAAGCCTTAAAATGTAAATTCAGTCATTAAAAATAGAACTTCATTCCTTATAACTCCAGTCCTTAATAAAGTAACTTTAGTATTTAAAAGGCTTACTTCAGTCTTTAATATTGTAATTTCAGTTCTCATTAAAAAAACGAGATCTAAAATTTAAAAACCTACAGTAAGAAAACAGATAATATAAAACAACCCTTTAATGAATAATAGTGTAACTTTAATAAATAGTAGTGTAATTTCAACTACCAACAACAACAAAAGAAAAACAAAAAAAGAACAATCACCATACACTCCACCAAAAAACGACCAAAAAACGAGATTTGAAATAATAATAATAATAATCAACAGATCTAAAAAAACGAGAGTTAAAAAAAAAAACCAAAACTTTTTTTTTTATCCAGAGGGTGGTGGCAGGTGGTTGTCGGGTAGGGTGAGGGAGGAAGGGAGTCGAGGGAGGCAGGGGGTGCGGGAGGCGGTGGCAGATTGGTGGAGAGAGGGGCGGACGGAGGGAGAGAGGCGAGGGTAAAGGTGGCGAGGGCAGATCGGTGAAGAGAGTGACGGTGGAGGGTGGATGTTGGTGTGTGGCGGCAGGGGAGGCTGGTTGCGGAGAGGGGGCAGAAGGAGCGGCAAGGGGCCGCCGGGGTGGTGGGTTTTGTTTGGTGGTGGTGGGTTTATAATTGGTGGTTGGTTTTGTTTTTTGGTTGGTGGTGGTGGTATGTGAGAGGAAAGAGGAGGAGGAGGGCGGCGGTGGCAGCGAGGCAGTGGGGGTGGCGTTGGGGGCTGGTGGCGGCAGAGGGAGAGGAGTGGTGGCCGGAAATATTAGAGAGAGTTTTTTGGGTTTTTTTTTTAGAGAATTATAGAGAGATAAGGGAGGTAGAAAGAGAAACGAAAATGTGAAAATGTAAAAAATAGAGTGTGGGAAGGGTATAAGTAGTAGGGTTTGAAAAGAGGATGGATTGTGTGTGTCTCACAACCTTGACCTTCTATTTTGTTTTAATCCTAGCTCCTCATCCATTTGATTCAATGGCTTGGATGAGGACTCAAGGACTCAATGTTTAAAGGTGGACTTACATGATCTCTTCTATATATATATATATATATATATATATATATATATATATATATATATAGGAATGAGATCAAATGAGTCCACCCCAAAACCTTGAGTCCATAAGTCCTCTTAGAGGCCCTTGGATCTTGGAGATGAATGGTTGAGATGAAAGCACAAAAATGGTCATTAATAATGGTTTTAACTCACTTTCTCTCACATACACACTAATTAAACCACTAATATTTACTTACCTCTAACTCAATTCTCACAATTCATTCACTCACAAACACTACTCCTTCTCTCTAAAATTCACTCCTCCTTCTCTCTAAATTTCACTCCCACAACTTCCCTCATCTTCTTCACCTCCGGGCACCACCGGCCACCACCACCGACGCCGCCGACCATCGCCACCGCCGGCGAGATTTCAAAAAAAAAAAAAATTTAAAAAAGCCACTGACGAAGCCTTCTCCTTGCCGCCACCACCTCCATCCCCCACCTAACCCACTGCCGCCCCCACCTTGTTTTTAAACCTGAAAAAAAAAAAAAAAAACTAGATCTAACCCCATTACCCACTACACACCACCCCACCACCCACAACACCACACCGCAACACACAGCCACACCTCTACCCCACTCAACCACGCACCACCTGCCAACCACCTCCCGCGCGCCACCAGCACAGCAGCCATGACGCCGCCACCTCTCCAGCAGCCTCCCTTTCCTCTTTCCGGCCACCTTTCTTTTAAATCTGAAAAAAAAAAAAAATACAAACGGTTGCTCCCTCCTCCACGCCGATCTGTCCTCCTTCCCAACTGGTGGTTGGTGCGTGGTGGTGGTATTCTGGAGGCCGTGGAGGGCAATGGTTTGGTGGTGGTGAGGTTTGGCGCCGTGTGTTATGGTGATGGTAGGTGGTAGTGAGGTCGTGTTAAGTGGTGGTGTGGCCTAATTTTTTTTTTTATATATATATATATAGATCTAGGGTTTTTAGTATTTTTTGTAGATCTACTTATTTTTTCAGATTTAGTATTTTTTTATTTTTTTCCTCCACTTTTCGATCTATTAAAAAGTATTATTACTATCAAAAAACCATTTGTGGTTGTTATTATTGTTGTTTAGTTGGTGTTATTGTTGACGGGACTGAAGTTACACCCTTAAGGATTAAGGTTACACTTTTAATGGACTAAAGTAACACTCTCAATGATTAAAGTTACACTATTAATAACTAAATTTAAAATCGTAAAAAAGTTAATTTACCCTATAAATGACTAAAGTTACATTCTCAATATATTAAAGTTACACTCGGAAAAAACTAGAGTTACACTTTAAATTAATTAAAATTTGATAATGTCAAAATAAGATGCCATAAAATTACTTGGTAAAAAGAAATTATATTATTAAGGATTAAAGTTACACTTTTAAAATGCTAAAGTTACACTCCAAAAATATGTAAAATGTCAAAATTTTGTCTTAAAATAACTTCTTAATATAAAGTTACACTATTTTGAATTAAAGTTACACTTTTAAAATTTTATAGTTACACTCCAAAAATTCGTAAAATGTCAAAAACTTTGTCATAAAATCACTTTTTAGTATAAAGTTGTACTATTTTAGATTAAAGTTACACTTATAAAAGCCTAAAGTTACACTCTAAAATACGTAAAATGTCAAAACTTGGTCATAAAAATACTTTTTAGTATAAAGTTGTACTATTTTAGATTAAAGTTACACTTGTAAAAGGTTAAAGTTACACTCTAAAAACACGTACAATGTCAAAACTTTGTCATAAAATCACTTTTTAGTATAAAGTTGTACTATTTTAGACTAAAGTTACACTCGTAAAAGCCTAAAGTTACACTCTAAAAATACGTAAAATGTCAAAAACTTGGCGTAAAATCACTTTTTAGTATAACGTTACACTTTTTTTTAATTAAAGTTATACTCGTAAAATATAAAAGTTACACTTGTGAAACTGGACACTAGTAAAAAAAACAAAAGTTACCCTTGAAAAAAAAGTTAAACCCTAAAAATGCTAAAATGTCATCAACTTTAAGCTAGAGAGAGAAAGAAGATTAATTAGTGTATAAGTAATGGATTAGTTTAATGGTTACTTTTTGCTTTTAATCTCAACCATCCATATTGAAAGATCTAAAGGCTCATAGGAGGACTTATGGACTCAAAAGATATAAGGGACTCATTTGAACCTTTCTCTCTCTATATATATATATATATATATAATATATATATATATATAGAGGTAGGATCCGGTGACTTCACCTAAATATTTGAGTCTGTGAGTCCAGGAAACAATATCACAGAATGTATGAAACAATATCACTGATTATACTTAACAGTATCACGAAAAAACACAATACAAATGGGTTAAAAAAATTTAATGTCATATTACTCACCGTCGACGACCACCACCCACCCACCATTACCGGCGACATATCCAAGTACCTAGATGACACAAGTAAAGAATTATCCACCATCGTCGTCAACCATTTATCCCATGTTTTTTTTTCCAGTCTCCATATTCCTCCACTTATACACATTACTTCTCGGAGCTCACACTATCACGCACCACCACCAATCACAATAACATTTGTCATTGTCACCATCAAATTAAAGGTCTCGTTGTCGGTTATGAAGAAGAATGACCTAGGCTAAGATGCTAAGTAGAGAGGAAATAAAATAAAAGAAGCTATAGTCAATAAACTTCGGACTCGATAGGTGTGAAAAAAATTGTGTAAGAAAAAAAACTTCATAATCGTGAGCGAAATTAGTTCAGTGGTGTGATATTGTACAGTATACCCCGTGATATTGTTTAGTTTAACTTGTGATATTGTATCATGGACTCACGGACTCAAAAAGATAGGGTGGACTCATGTGATCCTAATTCTATATATATATATATATATATATATATATAGGAATTGAATCATGTGAGGCACCCTTCTTAGGGTAAGGCGGCTGTACCCATCCCCACCATCCAAAATAATTAGAATTGACGCACAAGATTTTGCCTCATCAATTACCAAATTCTCCACCACAAAAAATTAGAAAAGGGACGTTCATTTCACTGCAAGTTTCTTTCATTTCAATGCTTTTTTTTTTTTTTTTTTGACAGAAGTAAAGGATATCGTTTTACAGTTTCATGGCTCTAGACGCAAGCGCAAGAGCCATATAGCCATAAATACATCGAAGTTTAATCAACATAAACACAAATCTTATAACTAGAGAAACTAGAACTACATGACTAAAGAAGCGTCTGATAACAAAAGCATGCTGGACACGCAAGGTAGAATGTAGATGCTCAAAATCATCCATGTCATCAGCAGAATTAACAACTCCAATAGGCCAACGAGACGAACCAGGTGCACTTACGCCACTAGAGCGTAGAAATAAATGGTGGAATGCGAGCCGAATAAGCTTGCTTCCGGCGGAGAAGGTTCTCCTACACCTAATAGATCGATCTTCATAGTCCAAAGACCAGCAACCCAAGAAGTCAAATAAACTGAAAACAAGGGATAAAGAGCTCCTCCACTTAGCCAAACTCCCAACCAAGAAACGCAAAGAAGAATCCAGGGAATATCCAGCGTAAACCAGACACATAGTCAATTTTATTGACGAATACCAACGAAGAACATTAAACTTGACATTAGATAACCTAAAGGAGACAGACTCGAAAGAGTCGATTATTTGGAAAAGCATTAAATAAAAGACAGTAAGGCTAAATAACATTAATCTTTGATTGAGAACCACCACAACCAGACCACCTACACAAGAAAACCAACCCAAATCAACTCGACCCAATCAACACACAACCATACAAATTAACCCAATGTGACAAAGCCCAAATCAATCGTCATCCTTCACTACACCTCTAAACCAGCAACTCAAAGACCCCTGGCTACACCGGAAACAACATCCGACCCTAGACGAACCAAGAACTCAGCAGAAAAGCCAACACCGAATCCCAAAAAAAACCGATACGAACCTAAAACTGGCTGACACAAGACATTCAAATGAAGACCGACACAAGGAGACATGCATGACCAAACTGGCGGGGAAGGGGGCTAGGGGATGGGGAAAGCCAGTCATGAACACGCAAACCACCCAAGAAGGACCACACCTAGAAAACCGACAACACCAACCAACGGACTCGAGGAACGACGACGGGAGACGACAAGGAAAGCTTACCGAGACAGGTGGGGGAAGGGGCGAGGGAGAGGGGTACACCTTCTCGGCAAGGCTCCAAACCGGCTGAAGAACAAGGACAACCAAGGGAACGGAAGAATGGATAAAACCAGTTTGATCCTTGAACCCGAAGAGAAAAGGCGTAGAAAACGAAACGAGAAGATCGGACTGGGAATCAACAAAGTGTCAATCGAGGATGAGGTGTTGGTTCGCCGGAGATGGGCCTAGATACAGCCACATCTCCGGCGAAGGTCGACTGATATTGGGATGGAGATGGGTAAGAGGCGGCGGCGGCGGCGCACACCTAGGGTTTTAAGATTTGGGGTTTTTTTTTTGGAAGCTTTTAATGCTTCTTTCTCTCTCCACTGCAAGTTTGCATTTTTTTCCCTTATTATTTACAACTTTCTTTCAATCAATGTTATTTCATTTGTTCATCAGTATTTTCGCACAAGATTATCGCGCATCTTCTATTTCTTAATTCTAGACTGTTATCATTGTGATTTCCGATCAATTTTGAAGGTATTTTCTCAGCTAATCGCATTAATTTGTGGTTTTTGATGTGCGATTATTATTTTTCTCGATTTATTTGTCCTATGGTTTTCAATTTTTGAATATCAGTGTTCTTGTCTATCGTTTGTTCCTTTGATCTCGTCTTATTCGTGAGAATGAACTTACGATTTCTTCAATCTACTCGCGGTTTGTGCATTTTTAGATATTATAATGTGCACTTGCATATTATCGAAAGTCTTGTTTTTTTTTTTTTTTTCGAAATTAATTTTTTTATTTTCATAAGTAATTGTGCATATTACACTTGAAATTAGAATTTTATGTGGTTTTTGCTCATTATATCATGATCTATTTTTGTTAATGATATTAGTTTATGTATTTTAAGGGTAATCTTCTTATTTTTGGAGTTAATATATTTCTCTCCATAAATTCTCACTGACAATTGAATTTGCACTAAAATTTTACTTGATTATCGATGTTTTACTATTTTTGAAGCTATAATTTGTATATTTTCTATTTGATTGATTTTATAGTGATTGATTTTGTATCATTCAAACTTCTAGTACGTATTTTGATTGATTTTATATTTTCCGATCATTTTCCCGCTTATCCGTTTGATTCGTTCCGCTAGTTCAACTATGTATATCTCTTATACTTGATTTTTTCACACTCGTCACATTGTCTCAGTCGTGATGTAATTTCTGCCTTTATTTTGCGAATCCTACGCCTAAGGTTTGTGAATCTTGGACTTTGTGGTGTGGGTCTAAGACCTTAGTTTGTGAAACTGCTGTGAGCATAGGAATTGACTGTGAAAGTAGGCCTTTATTTTGTGAATCTTACGCCTAAGGTTTGTGAATCTTGGACTTTGTGGTGTGAGTCGAGCACCTTACTTTGTGAAACTGCTGTGAATTTTGGTATTGACTTTGTGAAAGTAGGCCTTTATTTTGTGAATCTTGAGCCTAAGGTTTGTGAATCTTGGACTTTGTGGTGTGAGTCGAGCATCTTACTTTGTGAAACTGCTGTGAATATAGGCATTGTCTTTATGAAAGTAAGGATGTATTTTGTGAATCTTACCCATATTGTTTGTGAATCTTAGACTTTATTTTGTGAAACTACATAAGATAAGGTCCTATGTTCACAACACAAAGTCTAAGATTCACACATTACCTCTTTATTGATACTTTAATGTATGTGTTTGTTATTTGTTAAATGCATAAATCAATTTGCATTATATTATCTATAAGCTCAAAAGGTAGAGCATTGTACTATTGTGCAAGGTGTGGGTTCGAATCCCACATAGATAAAAAAATATAAATCTACTATTATTATAGAAGTTTGTAAATGCTAGTGTATGTTCAAAGTTAACAATTCAATTTTTAGTTTCACAAAATCAAGTGAAAGTTTCACAAAATCAAGTGCAAGCTTCACAAAATCAAGTGCAAGCTCAATTAATTTAAGTCGTGTAAAACAGAGAGACAAAGTAAAGTGTTTGACGTTTTGTCTATTTTATTTTAGAGAGAGTATTTGGGCCATATTAAAAGATAAGGAATTACCTCAAATTTTCAATCCAAAGAACAAATGAAAATCAGCCCAATGATGTTTGGTGAGGCAGGCCGCCTCGCCAAAATTAACGGCCTCACCTGATTCAGCCTATATATATATATATATATATATATATATATATATATATATATATATATATATATATATATATATATAAGTACAAAAGGGTGTTATGCCATAAGAATGTAGAGGGACAAGTCTAGAATCATCTACATTATGGTCATCCATAATAAGTGTGACTTATGGACATCCATAAGATATTATGCAATAATAATTCATAACACTCCCCCTTGGATGTCCATTACTGGAAAAGATGTCTCGTTAAGAAAAAACCTTGTGAGAAAAACTCTGGTGAAGAAAAGAGCACTGATCTTCAAACACGCATAACAAGCTGCCTCGTTAAAACCTTTCCATAAAAAACCCAGTGGGACAAAACTATGGATAAGGAAAAAGAGTACAGCGTGTGTCACTCCCCCTGAAGATTACATAACTTGATATATCTTGAAATAAATCAGGCTTTGACGTAACTTCTCGATCGTTGAATAAAATCCGTCGTAGTTAATTAACTTGATATCTTTATATCCTTGATAATTTCAATCTTCACATTGCTTTAGAACTCGTAATCTGAATGTGGTTATTTATGATGACTCTTGAATCTTCATTTCAAATAATACTCCATAAAAATGATAGAAATAGTTTTCAATTCTTTTCATAAGATGACATAATAGTATGTCCCAAACAATTGTCAGCCCAACAATCATGACTATAGCGTATCACTAACGCGCTTATAGTACTACCTCGTTAAAAACCTTGCTAGGAAAAACCCGATGGGACAAAAAACCTAGTCGAAGGGAAAAAGAGTGTAGCAATCATCCATATATTTGATATCTATGGGAGAAGCAACCAAATTGTTGGATAATAATAATCCACTTTATACATTCAGTGATTTTCTCTGCTTAATTATCTTATTGTATGGATTGACATTCTCCTTGTATATTTTGACTACATTATTTTCCAATCATTATGGTACGTCTGGACCATAAACTGATTTCTCATATGTTTAACAAGAACTTCATTCAAATCTTAATTCTCATATGCTCAAACTTCAGGTTGAGACAATAATAAATACATCAAGTAAACTCTAAAGGAGTTTTGATGTTTCGTGTTGGACTAATCACAATATCTTTTAATCGTCATGTAGAGGTTTATATATTTAATCATGAGTTCTCAAAACTCAATTGATCAGCCATTAACGATTGATGATCATTCATAAGAGGCTCCTTCAGGGAGTTATCCTCGTAGGAGTAAAATTTATTTCTCCTTTTTAATAATTTATCAATTTAAAACAAAATCATTAAATATGTGCATGCATATGATATGAAACAAATTTCTAAATAACATATTCTAAAACAATGCAATAATAATAATGTAAATAATAAAGCTGAGATATAATGATGAAATTGATATCTATATACACATGCCAATGACTCGCAATACAAACTGTACAGTTTCTTTTCCAATATTCATAATTTTAATTGACTTTAAGTCAATAGATGGACTTCAGGTCCATGAGCTCATTTATAATCAAAGATTATATGTCGACAATCAAAACTGGACTTATACATATAAGATCCCCATTTTCTAGTCCATTAAAACTTCACGCGCAAATGTATATCGGTTCCTTAAACATATCGATATAATTTCATCATCTCTTGATGATATCAGTACTGTTCAATGATATCTGAATCTATCTGAATATGTATGTGGTACCATTATATTCATTTAGGCCATCTATTATAATTTTGATATCTAAGTCACTTCAGAGACACTTCAAATATAACAAATTCATACCAACTGCTTCACCTTGCTATTTTATTTTCTTTGTGGAACCGTCAATTGTTCTTGACTTTTCTTATAATACACTTCAAATGTATATACTTGTATTAATCTGGTAGAACATATTATTATATCAAATTCAAAAACCTCTACGCAATGAATTTATTTAATGTATAACGTTCTCAGAACATCTAGTTCAGCATGAGATCATATTTGTTTTTACCAGCTTTTAACTCACTTTTATCCCCCTAAGGTGGTAAAAACTATAACTGAATGTATAGTCTAAATATTTATCATAACAACCTTAGAACTCAATTTCTCACATTATCGATGAGAATTTATATGGGCATTTTTGTACAATAACAAATATTTCGGGGAGTAACGTATAATGCAGTTGGATTTTAATGTGCTGAATCATTCATAATGCCCAATTTAGGAGATCAATGTTTTCATATATTAAAATATGATTTTTCATCACGAGAGCTACTCACAAAAATAATTATGCGGTTACAACCACTCAATAAAGTGTCAATCCATATATTTAATTTCTTCATTTAACTTTGAGTAGTCGTTAGATCTCTAATATCACATATACTTAATCTCAGTGTAGTGTCTTGCCTTTTATAAAACTTCTACATGAGATAGTTTCATCACTTATCTTTTCTTTAGGATAATCTTCATGTTTATCATAACGGGTATAATAAGAACCCGGATGGCCTCAACCGTCACATCTTTACAATTTAATGTCAACTTTCTTAATTTAGTTATTATCCATGACAATCTTTAACAAGAAATAGATCGTATCTCAATAATTTCACTTTATCATATGGCACGGTTTAATTAACTATAATCATCATGCTAAACTTCTGGTTAGCAATACCATATCACATGCCACAGAAGAAAACATCCCATTAGCTGCTGAATCCAAGGTCCTCCTCGAGTCCGCTATTAAGGCATTGTAGAATGTCATCGCCATGAACCCTTCTCCAAACCCATGATGTGGGCACTGTTTCTCCAGGGTTTTGAACCTCTCCCAAGCATCGTAGAGATTCTCATTGAGGCGCTGTCTAAACCCGGTGATTTGCATCCTTAGGTTGGCCGTCCTCTCCGGCGGGAAAAACTTCCTGTAGAAAGCAAGGACTAGGGTGGCCCATGTATTGCTAGTTGCGACCGGCAAGGTTTCCAGCCAAGATGATGCTTTGTCCCTCAATGAATGAGCGAACATCATCCTCCGGAGTTGATCTTGTGTCACTCCTTCGTGGGTGATCAATTGGCAAAGGTCACAAAATCGGTTGATGTGGCGCGCCGGGTCTTCGGATAGCGCACCACCAAATTGTTCTTTGTGGATGAGGTTGTAGAAGGATGGGTCAATTTTAAAGTTTGTGGCTGTGAGGTTCGGTTTGAGAGTCCCTGTAGGAACTTGCTCAGCCGAGGGCACGACTTCGTCAGCTAGTCTAGGCATGGTTTTTCTTGGTGATGTGGGTGGGGTTGATGTTGGTGAAATTGTAGGTGATGGTGAGGATGTAGGTGTTATTGTGGGTGTTTGTGTGCTTTCGTTGTCAGCCAGCCTTCGATTTCTGCGCAGTAATCTTTCTGGTTCAGGATCGAAGTTCAGCAGGGCAGCAAAGTTTCTCCTGCGCATAAACACTGGCAAGACAAATCAGAAAACAAGGCAAAACCGATCGGTGGGGGTATGTACCGATCGGTATAACGGCAAAATTTCACAGAAATCAATTCGAACAGAAAAGAAACACCAAATTAATCAGAAAATCGCTTCCCCGGCAACGGCACCATTTTGATGGGCGAGATTTATGTCGTTCTAAGTCCGCTATCAAACAATATTTATAAGTCCAAACTAAAACTAACTAGGGCAGCTAGTGATAAGTCCGGGTCGATCACAGGGAGGCGGTCGATCTAATCAAATCTAGGGTCAAGTTCAGTTCTGCCAAGTAACAGGTTTTAATAGTTTGAGAGGTTGAGAAAGAGGGATAACAAACAAAAGCAATAATCGAAATGCAATAAAAAGGGTACGAAAATCAGATGAAGGAAAAACTAGGGCAGAAACGGGTTCACTATGGTGTCAAAGGGATAGGTCGAGCCAAGGTCTAAACAGTCTAAAGGGTGAGAAAGTTGCTTGTTCGGCCTCCTAACCACCCCTAGCGACTCTGATAACTGGTTCGGTCTCACAGAAATCACTATCCTATATGTCTACCGATCGGTATAAGGGTATGCCGATTGGTGTCAGGTCTATCTTCCCAATCACTTGGTCAGTCTCAGGGGAAATACACTAAACAAATGATAACCTAGCGTCCTAGGTCAGTCAAATGACAATTAAATCAAACATAGGTTTAGATGCATAAACGGTTTAATTGGAACCCCCAAATCCCGGATCCACAATAGCTCACCCTAGCCCTAGCATGCAGATTAGCTACTCATGGTGATAGATCTAAGCATATGAACTACTGTATTAGCATAAGACATCATAGCAAAGCGATGTGGAAACAATAAACGAACGAAATAACTAAATGCGAAACAAAGAAACCTGAAATAGGTCTGAATACAAGGCTATGTCGATCGGCAGAAGAGTATCCCGATCGGCGGAAGTACAAAAACGAACGAAAACTTAAAACTAATCGACTAAAATGTAAACAATAATCTAAAATGGAGTTTTTGAGCGGAAACTCGATCCGTGACAAGGGATCTTGCGTCTAGGGAGAGATACCCTCTTGAGATCCGCTGCCTCTCCCACTTATAACCCTCCTTTAGGTCTAGGGTTAGGTTTTCTCTGATTTGGGCCCGATCTCGCGTCCTAGTGGCTTGGGCTTCGATAAGCTCGAGTCCCTTCCCCAACAAAGCGTGCCCCGTGGATTAGAGAGGTAGTTGGACCATCCCTCTAAGCTCCCACTGATCGGTGGATGGGTCTTCACGATAGGTGTGGGCTTGAATTGTCCTCTATAGGTCTTCATTTGATAGTTCAAGGTAGATGTGGGCTCCCACCGATAGGTGGGCTTGTATGAAGTGTCCACAAAGCTTAGGAAGAAGTGGAAAGGGCCCCCAGGATGTCTCTGCCGATCAGTGGTAGGCCTTGTCGATCGGTGGTAGGCCATTTGGCCCTTGGTCGATCGGTGGAAGTCATTGCCGATCGGAGGCACTGTTAAATTCCTGCACCGCGCACTGAACTTAAAACGTCCGCCATTTCTTCGTTACTTGGCGGATTTTGGCGTTCTTGGTCTCATTCCGAAGCTAAGAAAGAGATCTATCTTATCCATTTTGAATCGCCTCAATCACATATCTAGAACTCAATCTATTTCCCTTCAAACTATCCAAAATGCATCCAAAAGCACCCCGAGAAGTCCTAAACCTGCAATTGAGGAACAAAACATACCAAAGTAGCATAGGCGAGGGATATGACAAGAAATCGGCTCAAATGAGCTATAAGTAAGACTGAAATGGGGGCGAATAAGTGTGTAAATGTGCATATAAAATATGCACATCACCCAGCATAATAACCCATCGTCTTAATGTGGACCCTAGCTACAGCCCGGTCCAGCAGAGAAGAAAGAAATTCGCTCCAGAAAGAAACCAGATCATCAATCTGGAGGTAGATAACCTGTTGGCAGCAGGAAAAATTCGAGAAGTAAAGTACCCAGAGTGGCTCTCAAATGTAGTGGTGGTCCCAAAGAAAAACAACAAGTGGAGAGTGTGTGTAGACTTCACCGACCTGAACAAGGCGTGTCCAAAAGATCCGTTCCCCCTGCCACATATTGATGCCATGGTTGACGCCACAGTAGGACACGAAATGCTAACCTTCTTGGATGCCTGGAGTGGGTTCAACCAGATCAATATGCACCTCGCAGGTCAAGAGAAAACGGCATTCCAGTCAGAACGTGGGTTGTACTACTACAACGTAATGCCCTTTGGGCTCAAGAATGCAGGATCAACCTACCAGAGACTGGTCAACTATATGTTCAAGAAACAGATAGGGAAAACAATGAAGGTTTATATTGATGACATTGTGGTGAAATCAAAACAGGCTATGGACCACATACAACATCTCGAAGACACCTTCAGCACCCTCAGGGAATATAAAATGAAACTAAACCTCCTGAAGTGCACTTTCGGAGTCTCCTCGGGAAAATTCCTAGGGCATTTGGTGACACGGAGAGGCATAAAGGCGAGCACGGAACAGATAAAAGCGCTATTAAAACTAGAGTCCCCACAGAAACCGAAAGATGTGCAAAAGCTGACAGGGAGGGTGGCAGCCTTGAACATGTTCATCTCAAGATCCTCAGATAAATGTCGCCTTTTCTATGATATTGATAAGGGTAAAGTCGCGTTACCTTAATCAAAGTAATCCTAATTCACAACTAACTAATAGTCAGCGGTAAGTAAGGTATCGAATCCACAGGGAGGCGGTAGTAATCTAATCTGTTAAACTAGGTTCTTCTCTATAGTAAGAATTTCGGGGTTTAAGATTGGTATTTCTAAACTAATAGCAAACAATAACAATAAAAGGTAAAATCAATAAGATTAAAAGTCTAGGGTCTCAGGTTCACTAGGATTATTATTCAGGGATAAGGGTGTAATCAACTATCATGCAATAAAGTTATCTAAGGTCACAAGATCGGTCGATTCAATTATGCCCTTTAGATCTACAATTTAACATGCGATCGCTATAATTAAACGAGTTCTATTCAATTATCGTAGCTTATCTTAGTCTTAACCAGGTCGGTGTTAATCCTAATTCGCGAGACTAGCTAATTAATCCTGGCCAGTAATCAAACAACTAAAAATTAAAACGATAATCAAACGATAACCATGCAATTGCAATTCAATCAATTATTCTACCCCTTCTAACAATCCTAGATCCCCTTTCAACCCTAGAAAGCAATTTAGCTACTCATAACAATATTATTAACAACGATAATAAATAAATCAAACATGATTAACAACAATGAAAGGATTGACAAAGAATAATTAAAGAACTAGAGGGTACTAATTGAATAACGAAGAAAGATTGAAGAATACCGATTACAAGCTTGAACCAAAAACAATAATCTTGATGATAAAATCCAGAGGCAAAGCAAACTAATTTAGGTTTCTAATATTAAAGCATCCCTAATTATGAAAGACGAGCTTTCCTTTTATAATAAAATCTAATCAACTAGGTTAAACTAGTTTAGGAAAATCGAAAAGCCTTCAAAACTGGGGGTTGCTGGATCGTGCAAAGTGATGTTGCTCGATCGAGCATCCTTCAGCCCGACTCGATCGAGCAGACAGTGTTGCTCGATCGAGCAGCCTTCAAAATGGCTTGCTTCTTCGTTTTTCTTCATTCCTTCTTTATTGCTCTCGATTTTCGTACCTAACCTTCTACGATCCGATTCCGCCATGCTTCATATCTATTCAAAAAGCTCCAAATGCATCCAATCTGCATTAAAACATAATAGAAACGGCAGAATCGATATTCTAGCTAAAATAGCATAGAAATAAGCAAGGAAAGACGGTAAATCGAGTTATATGTAACTAAGGGAAGCATAAAATATGTGTATAAATAGTGATCATCAGATATCCTGAGGAAGAATCAGCGGTTTGAGTGGGCAGAAGAACACGAGAAGGCATTCCAGGAACTGAAGCGGTACCTGAGCAGTCCACCCCTCCTTTCAAAAACTGAGCCTGGAGAGCATCTCTACCTATAACTGTTGGTGACAGAAGCATCTGTCAGCTCAGTACCGGTACGAGAGCAGGATGGACAACAGCACTCGGTATACTATGTCAGTAAGTCTCTGCTACCTGCAGAGACCAGGCACACTATACTTGAAAAACTTGTACTAGCTTTAGTAGTATCGTCTTATAAACTGAGGCCTTACTTTGAGGCCCACCCCATAGTCGTAGTAACCAGCTACCCCCTGAAGGCAGTAATGAGGAAACCGTAATTATCAGGCAGAATGGCCAAGTGGTCCATCCACCTTCGTGGTTTCGACCTCAGGTTTGAACCCCGGACATCAATTAAATCACAAGCCCTAGCAGACTTTGTATCAGACTTTAGTTATGCTCTCCAAGTACAGGCAGACCAGGAGGTCCTGACCCTAGAATGGGGGAAATTGATTCAACCCTGGCTGTTACACATAGATGGAGTCTCAAACATGAGGGGAACCGGGGTTGGCATAGTCTTGAGGTCTCCACAGGGAGACATAATAGTATAGGCGGTACGCTGCGAATTCAGAGCCACCAACAATGAAGCAGAGTATGAGGCCTTAATCCTAGGCCTACAGTTAGCCCTTGATCTAGGGGTACAGAGCATCTCAGTATGCAGCGATTCACAATTGATTGTGAACCATGTCAACGAGGAGTACACCGCTAGAGATTCCAAAATGTTAGCTTACCTAAAGGTGGCGAAAGAACTATCTCTCAAGTTCCAGATGTTTGTCATAAGGCAGATCCCCAGGGACTAGAACGCTGAGGCAGACGCCCTGGCCACCCTGGGGGCAACCTTCAAACCTGGTACCCTCTCCAGCATACCTATTGTGCACGTACAGAAACCGGCGGTAGACAAGGAAGAGCAAGGTAACTGTGGAGAGTCCAAGACTCGAACACAGTGGTTAAAGGAGGCATGGGTACTAAGCAATATTAAAGGACAGGAAGAAAGCCAGCCAGACTGGAGGAAATAGTATCAGGACTGGCTAAAACACGACATATTACCAGCAGACATGAAGGAGGTAAGAAGTTTTAAGATGCGTGCCTCTCGCTTTATACTAATCAATGGTATTTTGTTAAGGAAATCCCTGGCGGACCCGTCTTGCATGACCTCCACAGCGGCGAGTGTGGAAATCATGCAGGGGGCAGGAACCTCTCCAACAAAGCACTACGACAAGGATACTTCTGGCCCACCATGCGCAAAGATGCTATGCAATACGCCAAGAAATGTGACGCATGCCAGAGGCACGCTGCAGTAACCCACCAACCTGCAGAACCCTTTCATCCAGTCATCTCACCATGACCCTTCATGAAGTGGGGTATGGACATTGTGGGAAAACTACCTAGAGCCCCTGGGAACAAGGTCTTCATGCTAGCCATGAATGATTACTTCTCTAAGTGGATAGAGGCAAAGTCATTCTCCCAGGTGACAGAAAAACAAGTCATATCATTCATCAAACGCAATATCATCTGCAGATTTGGGATACCGTCAGAGATAATATGTGTTAATGGGTCCCAGTTCATCTCCAACCAGACCAAAACCTTCTGCGACAATTGGAACATCACATTACACAAATCCACTCCCAGAAACCCCCAGTCTAATGGCCAAGCAGAGTCCAGCAATAAAATAGTAATTGACCACCTAAAAAGAAGGGTGGAAGAAGCTGGGGGCAGATGGCTAGAAGAACACCCTCAAGTGCTCTGGTCTGGCATAAAAACACCCAAGGTGGCTACTAGCCAAACACCATTCAGCCTGGTCTTTGGCGCAGAGGCAGTCATCCCCACGGAAATGAGAGTACCCACACACAGGTATTGATGCATAACCGAAGATAGAAACCAGGTAGAGATGGCCAGCAACCTGGATACAATAGACGAACTAAGGACAAGTGCACAAGTAAGGTTGGCCTCCTACAAACAGATCGTGGCAAGGAGTTACAACAAGAACATCAAAATCAGGGTCCTGCAGGTAGGAGACCTGGTACTCAGAAATGTTTTCCAAAACACTAAGAATCAGCAAGCTGGGAAGTTTTCCTACAACTGGGAAGGACCCTACCAGGTGGAACGCATAGTAGGCAATGGAGCATACAAGCTAATGACTATGGAAGGGGAGATCATATCCAAACCCTGGAACATAGTCCACCTCAAGTACTATCTCTAAAAAATAGGCTTCGCAAGCCAGGCACCCCCAGGTATGGCACCTTGACATCCCTCGCAGCCAAACAAGCAAAATCTTTCACAATTACAAAGAGATTTTTTTTAAGTAATACATTTGAATAAAAAATTATAGAACAATCCAGTTATTTTTAAAGCACATCATTGGCCTTTATTTTCGAAGTATTGAATTTCATTTTTGCCAAAAGTACTCTCAGATTATTTAAATATGTTTGGCTGTCCACAGACCTCCTCCCTGAAGGAGTCCTACTAACCTTGGAAGGCAGTCTACCAGACCCAGACTAGCAGAAAACTCTTCCACAGGAACAAACAACGTGCGCGTGGCGAATAAAGGGTCCAACCCCTACTCAACCACCACAGACACCCCCACGTAGCGTGGTGCTCAGATATATGGAAAAATGACTCCAGAGCCATCGTCTATCGACAATGCCCGCCCACAAACAGAAAACACATCAAAAGCGGGCCACACATAGTAAGTACAAAATTACTAAACAGATCATTCATATAGGGTCAAACGCGCCCACCACACAAACAAACTTAAATTTTTTTTTACACGGTACCACCAAAAAAGGTACCCCCAAAACCAAAGACAAAAGTTCAGCAAAAATAAAAACAAAAGTGCCACAAGCACCTAAGCTTCGACCTCCTGGCCACCATCACCACCAACATCACCAACACCATCATTACTGCCACCCGCGCCTAATTCTGGCTCTGCATTAACATGAATCTGCTCTGGACCAGCTGTCGCCTCCTCCTCAATTGGAGCTGCCTCCACCTCCTCTTCAACTGGAGTTGCTTCCATCTCCTCCTCCTCCTCCTCGGAGTTGTCCACCTCATTCAGGAAGCTCATATCCGCCTTGGTAGGAAAAAGCTCAGCAAACGCCTTCTCCTCCTCTTCCAGGTCCCATGAGACATGCTCCCTAGACTGGAACTCTTTCAAGCACTGGATCTTGGACTCCAAGTCAGCATACAGTACTACCTGAGAGAGATCCTTCTTCAGAGAGAGAAGCCGGCGTTCAGAAATTTTCAGCTTATCCTCCGCGCCTTTCATACCTATTAAGAGGGAACGATTCACCCTCCGCATCCTAGCCAGCTGGTCCTCTAGCACCTTCACCTCAGCTTGAGCCTTCACAAGCTGAGACTCCAGGGAGGCGCACCTCTCCTGTGCGTTGTTCACCTCTCTTATCATCCGCACATGATCCTGACGGAGGAAGAGGGCCTTCTGGAAGGTCTACAAAGAAAGACACACAGAATGAAACCAAAAGTACTTGCTCAACAGGGGGTCATACCAAAGAATAAACCCAACAACATACCTTGAAGGCGTCCTCAACAGTCGAATCCAGGGTCGCCGGGATCGGTGTGGAGCCGAGGGAGTACTGAGACCCAAGTAATAAGAGCTGACCCATCAACGGCCAGAACGGGACATCTCCTTGAACCCCATAGCCTGGTGGAATGATGAGCTTGGTAAGGGACAAATATGGAGTGGGATGAGGAGCCACAGACGCCAGGGGAGGTACGGATATCGGTTCTTCTTCAGAGGGAGTGAGAGAGGGAACGGTAGTGCCAATCAACTTTCTCTTCTTCTTCGCCAGGAACTGGTTCACAACTGGAAAAACACCCAGACCTTACCATCACATACAAAACATAGCATACATCTATCCCAATACATAAGATACCAGGGAACTCACCAGACGACATCATCACTTCAGCAGCACTTTCAAATTCACCAACCTCCTCCACAGAAGCAGAACCCTCCTCAGCAGCCTCAGATGGTTCTTCAGCCACCCTGCAAAATTTCGAGGACAGGAGCCTGGGGAACTTCCTCTGATCTTCTGAGAGACCCAACAGCTTCCTCATGGCAGAATCGTCAAGCGAAGGTTTGGGCTGTTTAAAACCCGCATAGAAAAGTCAGTATACCTGGTGAGTTAACAAAACAGACGGAGAAGAGACAAGGGAGTACCTTCTAAAGGACTCCACTTATCAAGTAAGTAGGAGGGCGGAGGAGCAATTGAGTCGAGTCTGACATAGATGAAAAACTTAAATCACCCCCATGTTTCACCTTGGTGGGCATAAGGATGCTGGGTACCCTACCATCTACCGTCCGAAAGGTCATCTGAACGGGACCCAGAGGACGGTACGTGTACATATGGGCCAAGTCGGCTAGGGTGAGGCCCAGATCGTGATCATCATTCAAGACCCACATGAAGACTAATATTCTCCATTCATAAGGGGAGACCTCGCAGGCGGCTAAACTATTAAACTTCAGAAACTACTGAATCAGGTCTGGAAAAGGGAACACCAAACCTAGCAGAAATGGGTACTCATACAAGCACACCCACCCACCCCGCACGGTAGGCATCGACCCTCTGTCCAGGACGAGGGAGGTGGATGACGGCATCATCGTTCAAATCATAGCGAGCACGAATTGTGGGGAGATATTCCTCTGTATATGCCGAATCACAAGCATATACTTCGGTAAGAACCCCCGTGGAAGGAAACTCCCCCTCATCGGTACCAGTAGAGGAAGAACCGGGCGATTTTCTAACGGATTTGCGACCCATTCTCAGAAAAATCAAGAAAAATAAGGAGGATTACCTTGAATTGATTGAAAGGAGTTTGTAGAATCAAAAGAATAAGGAGTTTTTGTGAGGCAGCTAAGAGGTTTTTATAGGGGAAAATGGGAATGAAGACTGGAGAGTTGTGACAGTTGAGAGAGTTAAGGAGGGGAGGGAGTTTAATTGATGGGACGTGGTAGGAGCGGTTGAAAGGACACAAGCCGTCTTCAGGAAGGAAGAAAGCCCCATCCGTACACGTGTCACCAGATGCGCCTTTCTAGGGGCAATTGTTGGGGCTCAATTAATCCTCACACGGATCGCAGACGTGGCAGTACATGATTGGTCGAAAGAAAAGCACATGGATTGAACAAATAAATGGACTAGATTGAAAGTGAAGGAAGATCAACGGCCATGAATAGATGTAACAAACACAACCAAGCAACAACCATAATTTGCCGAGTCAACAACAGACCCCGTGAAACTCGGATCAGCAGAGGGGATCTCGCAAAAATACCACCAGAGCCGTTGGAGGCAGAACTAACGCTATAAAGGAACGCAAGCAGAAAGAAGCAATGGACATTAACTCTCAACCTAAAATCAGTATACAAGCATCCAAGCAATTACCAAAGCAAATTCATCTTTATTTCTTTACTTACGTCCAAGTATCTTGTACCACCTCAGCAAGTACTTTTACATTTTATTGCATATATTCGGCGGGATTCCGACTCCCCCCGCGGTTTTTCCCACATTGGGTTTCCGCGTCACCAATTCTTCGTGTCACTTCTTTTCTTGCGCTTTTGCTTACGTTATTTCATCATTAGAGTACTAGTAGAATAGCCACTTTGATCCACCTAAACAAGTACCACACCTAATTAACAAGTTTTTTTTACCAAAACAGACACTATCTGTATTCAGCTTGTGACAAATAGTACCCGTCTTCAATGAGAATTTGTGTATTTCTATATATCCATGTCATTTAGAGGTTGTTGGGGTAACTATGCCGAATAGAATAGAATGGCACATCATATCATAAAATTTAGCGGAATGCAATACAATTATAATTAATCAAGTATCTATTCCCATTCCAAAATAATCCAATTAAACACAAGATTATAGCAAATTTGTTTCACTTTCTTCTGTCAACTCCCAACTAAATACTTCCTTAATTTACAACTTACAACATAATGCTTACAAGCTTTTTGCACATATACGTTATTTGCAAGAATGCAAGATGCAATGTAATTAACTTTTGATTATGGGTTAATAGTTTAAAAAAATTATATCCTGAAGAATTAAAACTTTTGCTCACATTTTTATATAATATATAAAAGAATTTGCTCATACACTCTTAACACTCAAATGAGTAGTGAACTAGTTTTGGAACCTGTGGAAATCACGGGATTGTTGAGGATATATGTGACACCCACCCTTCTTACCCGACCAAGGTAATAGGATAATGTTACCATCTCGGTTTCCCGAGCCAGTGAAATCAGAATTACAATTAAGAAACATTTATATATATATGAATAGTTTAGTGAATTACAAAATAACAAATAAAGAATAAATAAATAATACAAGTCGTTACTATTACAACCTTTCTAATGACTCTACCACTACAATCTCATGGCTACTCGACTCCAAGTTCATGTTAGGCCCATGTCCCGCTTGATACGAAATGCAAACCTGGAATCAAACTTCCCCCCATATGATCAGAAATATAAAATGGATCAACACGGGCCAACCCGGAAATAGGTGACAATTTACACATAACCACACACAGTCAATTTTAATAAATAAACACATCCCACAATACGCCATGTAAGTATGCAACACGCCAAATGATATGAACAAGACACTACCACACTACTACCACTCCAGTACCGGGAGTAGTCTGGGATACACCCAGACGTACCCTCAATGCCACACTAGTGCCAATGACACACCCACAACACCACATATCACAATAAGATACTTGGGACACACCCGTGGTACCGGGTCTGGAAGCTAACCGGATCCCCTGCCAGACGTCGTGCCACAACCACACGAGTCCCTCCATACTCAAGTCATTAATGTGCACATCCCTCTTAGAGCGGAAAGCTTCAAGAGGCGACCCAAGCGGAAGAAGATCTCCCAACCGCCTTTCGTCTTCTCAACAACAAGCAACCAACCACGATCCGTTATGCCCTCCAACAAACATGACAAACATAATAAATGTAAGATAACACTATATATATGCCAATTACCGACTCCAAAAGTCATCATCATCCAATATCATGGTATAATGCATCAACAACACATATGAGACTCGCCCAAACCTTAATTACCAACAAACATTCATTACTCATTATCATGTTACCATGGATTCTCAACAACAACATAAGAACACCAATGACTAACCATAACAATCATGTTATAAAGCAATGACAACATACTAATGATACATGCAACCATCCAAACTTATTGAAACGGAGTATGAATGAATAACCTACCTTTTAGCATAATCCATAAGCTAGTCGAGATCACCAAGTATCCATCTTATAAAACTGTCTCATCCTACATAAATCACATAATAACTATCACAAATCGTCCTAAACTATAATACAACACAAAACCCCTTATCATTACCCACTAATTACCATATTATATATACTAATTACTAAATAAACAACCCAATAAAAAAACCCCAAAAGTTAGGGTTCATAAAATTAGAAAAGGGTAGATCTGAACTTACAAGGTGAAAGGATGAAGGATAAGATGAGCAATGTCTTAATCCAAGCTTAAAATCCTATAAAGATATGTTTATGAGGGTTTTAGAGAAAATGGAGAGAATTTAGAGGATGGAGGATGGAGATTGAATAAAATAAAAGAAAGGGTTTTGAGGGTTTTTTTTAAACCCGTCGGACAGATAGTACTCGGTCGAGTGCCATACCACTCGGTCGAGTAATCAGCAAAATTCTCAGCAATGACCAGTTTCCGTAAAATAGTCATATCTCACTCGTTTCTTGGTCAATTTAGGCGGTGGCCTACCGTTGTAATCGTAAGAGAACAAGGTATCACATCATTCTCATGTCTATATATCAAGTTATGACAGTTTTAAGATGACCCTTCTATAGACAGACATTACAACAACTACACTAAGTATAGTATAGGTTATACTCGGTCCACTTTATAGTTATACCTCACTCCCGAGTAGACTCATCAAACCCAAGGGTTCTCTCATGCATCCCAAGGTTCCTTTGCGGTCCCAAAAATCCGGGTATTACAATATGCTTGTGTTTCTCTTCTAGGCATAATTTTTTTAGTTTTTATGTTGGAAAAATTACTCAAAGAAAAACAGAAATAATATAGTAAAATGAAATTATAGGATCATACCTTTGTTACGACACCAAAATATTAAGAAAGAACAAGATCACCTGGAATTTTGTTGGGTGAGTCGCGAAATCATCAGCTTTCCTCAAGACGTTCACGCCCTCCAAATAAATAGCAGGAAGTTCATGGCGCGTCGTCCCCAGGATAAAACCTCAACTATATAATAATACTCTCTTATCTGCGTATAATAGAGGTAAAGTTAACTCACACACGAAATACCTCACTATTTCTTGTTCAAACATAATTTGGGAATGTTGTTTGTTTTAAAATGTGAACACTTTTTCCATACATAAAAAATAAGAAGTGTGCTCATATAAATAGGGTGAAGTACATCTTTAGTTAACCATACATAAATCAACCTTTTTAGTAACATAAAACATAATGTTTAATTTAAACATAACTCTCACATTAATGGTCAATATAATTTATGAAAAAACAATTAAATAGCCTTTTAAATGTCCAAGCATTTATCACCCATATAATGACCATTATAATTAGGGGTTTAAATGTCATAAAGGTTTTATGAAAAATATTGATAAGAAATATTTATACACAATAAATACTGAATACTAAATACTAAATACTATGTAAGTTAAATTTACTTTATTGTAAATAATAAAGTAGCTAGTATAGTAATAAATGGTCAAAACCTATATTAATAAAAAGATTGAATAATTATAAATATATTTTTGTTAAAATATATAACATTCCCCCCCCCCCCCTTATTTTAACAAATATAAAAATAAAAAATTTGTTTGAACAAATGTCACAAGATGTCACGCATCATAGGGATGGTTCAGCCTTTAAACCTCCATTTAGTGTTTTAGTTAACCATGTATTAGAGTCAAAGTGGCACCGCCTTAAAACTTAGACTACTTATTGACACGTTGGAAACCGGATACACATGACACCTTCGGTGTTTCAAAGCTTCGAAGGTAGCACGTTATTGACCATGTGCATCATCCCGGCATTCATGAGTATATCTAGAGAATGTGCCCCCATTCTCATAGAAGCGACCTGACTCCAACACTCATATAGGTGACCCATCAAGAATGCACTCGTGGTCAAGCATTCCGCCCACACGAGCTATAGGTCATTAAGAGCAAAACCAATACAAAATTGCGTTATGCTCAGCCTTAATAACACCACAAGTATACATGCATGTACCATAGGGAGGGACACAAATAAAAAAAAAGCCATAATCATTATATATATAGGCATATCACTGTCATCATACGATTCGTTTTTCCCTTTGTAGGGTATCCTCATACATGACTAAAATCAAATTTGAGCAAAAGTCCTCTCCCCCTTGACGCGTTTCACAAATTCTCTCTTGCTAGAGCTCTAGCCAACTTATCAGTAATTATATTTTTTTTGCTCATACATGAGCATCATATATGACGTTACTGGACCAATGTCCTTGCACAATTTCAAGTTGTATTTACCAAATTAAAGTAATATAAAATATTAATTCATTGTACCAATAGGTACACTTTTTCCACTGCTAAGGGGTATAAAGAGCATACACATTCAAAAGTGTTATCAACTCAACTCCCATCGTGAAATATGATAATATATCACATTCCTCCTTTTATTCATAGCTGACTTATTACATTGTTACATATCAAAATCACAAACGACTGGTAGACAAAGATTCTCCAGCTAAAAATATTAATCAACGTTGGTATAACATTTTAAATAAAGTAACTGATAAGCATTCATTTAGTCACATTTTTACCTCATTTTCGTCCCCATTTTGGTCCGTTTACACGGATTTGCGTGTCTTTAATTGCATTTTATTTCCCGATTTCCCGCGCTATGAATATTGATCTCAATTTGCAGGAATTAAGGCGGAAATGAGGAAATCGGTGCATAAAGACATTGCATGAGTCGGGATTCGAAGATGAGACGAAAAATGAAGAAGTATGTCATCAGGTGGCCCAGGCCGGTCCCCAGACCGGCGGCCGGCCCACCGGCCCAGACCACCACACTGCAAATGAAAGAAATGAAAAAGTGAAGAAAAGGCCCAGGTAGCGCCGGCCGGTCGACCGGCGGCCGGTCAACTACCCGGCCTGCATCTACATCAGAAAGCCATAGAGAGTAGAATTGTGCTCCAGGCCGGTGGGGGACCGGCGGCCGGTAGACCGGCCCAGACCACTATTTCCCATACTTAGAAGATTTTTGAAGATTTTGAAGGCAAAGTTCCTGAAGTCACGCATGTGCTCCAGGCCGGTCAGAGGCCCGGCGGCCGGTCGACCGGCCGGGAACACAGCATCGCAAAAATCGCCCTCTTCTTCTAATTTCTTCCTTAATTTCGAGGGACCTATATATACCCCCCCTTATTATTTTGTAAGCAGTTTTTTTAGTCTTTTAACACTCCTTTTAGCACGAAACCCTAGAAATTTGTAACCCAAATTAATCATTAAATACTCTCCTAATATTTCCCTAATCTAGTTTAGTTTCTCATTTCAAGTTGTTGATTCTAGTATTTCATTTCATTTGTGGAGTTTGTATTGAAGACTTGGGTGAAGACATTCCCTCATACTCATCAATATAAGTTTGTTTGGTATAAAATCTCTCATCTTTTTTATTGTTTATGCAATTAATTTCCATCTATAGTTTATAGTTCATCTTTTGATTATTATCTTTATTCTTCTCATAGTATTATGGTGATTGAACTCCCCCTTCCCTTTAGTGCTTTGATTTCCTTTACCATGTGTGAGTAGATTATCCTCTAGGGTTTAGGGGAGCCTAAGGGTGGATCATGTGGGGTATTAGGTTGGTTAATTAGCAAGTTTGTGGTAAATGATTTGGGTATTGCCCATATGAACACCAAGTGTTTGATGAAATGTGTGAACGAAAGTTACCATTTTATCAAGCATGGTTTGATCTTCTCTTAAGCGACGGTGGTAGAGACGATTAGACTAAGTGTTTATATGGGTGATTTGAGACAAATGCGATAGCTTGTTGATGATTATCGATTGTTGAGACATTAGGAATCGATTTTACTCGAATTATTTACCTCTTTCGCTAGTTACCCGACTAACCCATTAAATCCCCCTAAGGTGAACCCTTTACCCTAGTCTTTCCCTTAATTGTTTTCATCTTTATTACTTAGCGATTACTTGTTTTTCCTAGTTTTTAGTTAACTTTCCAATCCGTCATATTTTAGGCTAGAATAGGATTCAATCGAACTAGTAGTTGACCTCCCCCATCCTCGTGGATTTCGACCCCTTTATACTACTTTTATTGGGTTATTTTTGATGCTTGTTTTGACGACAAACCGATCATCAAATGGCGCCGTTGCCGGGGATGGCGTAAGGAAACTCGTAGTTTGTTTTGTGTCTTAGATTTAGCCAAGTTACTTGTTGTTTTTGTTGGTTTTTAGTTGTTAGATTATTTGTAGAGTGCCTTGCATTATTGTCTTTCCCTAGTGTGCCCAAAAACACACTAGGAGTCTAACTTGTTTTTGAGTTGCTTTGAGTGCATGCCTAGAGGTGAAGGTTTGTTCTTGAGCCATCCGGAACCCGAAAGGTTGTTTAGGACTCTCCGTGCCAATACACTTGCTCGGGTTAGGAATTCAAGAAGAGTTAGCCATCAACAAGCCAATACTTCAATTGCTTCTACATCCACTCCAACAATCGATTACCCACAAAACAACACCATTGAACCCATATTTGAAAACCCCTTCTACAATACACAACAAAATACACCACCAAATTCACCACCTACAATACCTCAACAACAAAATCAACCACAAATGACGACTCTACGTGATCGTAACCGTCCCAACCACGATGATACCCAATCTCCAATCAATTTCGGTGTCTTGGCCCCTAATAATTTTGAGATTCACCCGTCTCAAATGAATTCTATTGAGCGGGATAGCTTTGGAGGCCTCCCGGATGAAGATGCTCATGCCCACTTGAGAAAATTCAAAAGTAGGGTTGGAATCATGAAAAGGAATGGGGTGCCCGAGGAAACCCTTTGCCTCATGTTGTTCCCATTTTCCCTCAAGGACCGGGCGGAGAGGTGGTTGAATAACCATCCTCCAAACACTTTCACCACTTGGGATGGTTTGGCTAAGGAGTTTCTAAGTAAGTACTACCCCGCCTCCAAAACGGCGATGCTAAGAAACGAGATTACCACCTTCCAACAAGAGGATGGAGAGTCTTTGGGAGAAGCATGGGATCGCTTCATTGATTTACTTGCCCGATGCCCTCACCATGGAATTGCGGATTGGTATGTAACCCAAACCTTCTATCAAACTCTCCTCCCTCAAACCAAGGCCATGGTGAATGCTTCCGCGGGGGGAAGTTTTGATCATTTAAATGACCAACAAGGGGCGGCATTGATTAAGAAGATGGTTGAGTCGGAATCTAGTTATGGTACTAGTTCTAGAGGAAATAGCTTGAGAAGGAGTTCTAAGTACCCAAGTGAGAACTTCTCAAATGCGGATACCAATGCCAAGATTGATTTGCTCACACAAACTTTCACTAAGGGTTTTGCCGAGCTTCAAAAAGCTCAAAATCAAAGTCAAGGTCATCATGTGAATGAAGCTAGTGGGTCTTATGCACCTCCCATGGTGGAAGCTTATCAAACCCCCACTTGTGAAATTTGCAATGGATATGGACACACCTTTGAAGTTTGTGGGAACAATGTCTCTTATAACAATGAAGGTGCAAATGATTATCAACATGTGAATGCTTTCCAAGGTATGAACAACAACCCACGGCCCTCAAGGCCTCAATTCCAAAATCAAGGAGCTTATAACCCAAATTCAAATTTCTATCATCCAAGCTCAAAATTTCACCCAAACATGAGTTACAAAAGCCAAAATGTCTTAAACCCTCAACACACACAAACTCAACCTTCCAACCCTCCGGGTTTTTCCCAACCTAGAGGAGGAGGTCAATTTTCTAGAGGAAACTATAACAATCAATTCAACAACTCTCAACAAGGTCAAGGATCCAACCAATTCCAAAATCAACAATTCAATGATCAAGGTTACAATAACCAAGGTAACTTCCAAAACCAAGGTAATTGGAATCAAGGTCAAGGAAATTGGAATCAAAATCAAGGGAACCAAAACTTCAACAATCAAGGCCAAGGTAATTTTTACCAAGGCAATCAAAACAATCAAGCAAGCCAAGGGGTTCCCGATCAATCTTTTCAAGGCCAAGGGCCAAATTTCAACAACAACCAAGGGTCAAATTTCAACAATCAAGGTTCAAGGGGGCAACAAGGGAATTTTAACAACAATCAACAAGGGAATTTTAACAACAATCAACAAGGGAATTTTAACAATCAAAGAAACAACAACCAAGGGTCGAGTAGTCGGAATGACTATGCTTTTGCCCTTCCTTTGACAAATCAACCCCACCAAGAGAGTGATCCTTCAATAAGTGAAGTTTTGCAATTAGTCAAAAACATGGAAATCCAAAACAATTTGGCTTTGCAAAATGTCACTAATGCTCACAAAAAGGAGGTGAGAGAATTGGAAGCTAGGTTAGCTTCTCAAGCTTTGAACAATCCTCAAAGGCCTCCGGGAGGTCTACTTGCTCAAGGGAAAAGCTCCAAGGATGCTTCATCAAGCCACCATGCATGTGCGGTGACTTTAAGAAGTGGACTAGTGCTTGATAACCCCTACATGGATATGATGAATGATGAGATTCCAAATGATGAGCATGTTGAGGAAGGAGAAGAATTTGAAGAACCCATTGTGACTCCTACCTTGGAGTCAAAAGATGATGGAAAGGGTGAAGATGATCAACCCAAAGAGGGAGAAGAAGGGTATGTCGAAATTATGCCTTATGAAGAGGAGATGAACAAGGATGTCAATGATGACGGAGTAGAGGTACAACCAATGGCAAGAGCTAAGGTAACCAAGAAAACTCCCATTCCAAAGGTATCTTTTAGCACTCCACTTGTTGTTTCCGATATCCCCTACCCCTCTAGAGCTTTGAAAACTAAGGAAAACTTCAAGTTCACCCAATTTAGAAAAATGCTTGAGGGACTTGAAGTGACCTTACCTTTCACCGATGTTATATTGAACATGCCCACTTACTCAAAATTTCTAAAAGACATCTTGACTCATAAGAGAACTTTGGGTACCCAAGATGTTATGATTATGGAGGCGGAGTGTAGTGCTCTCCTCATTAATCCTAACTCTTTCAAAATGCCAAAAAAACTTGGGGACCCCGGAAGTTTCTCTATCCCTTGTGTTGTGGGGGGAGTCATGATTTCAAGGGCATTATGTGACAATGGTGCAAGTGTAAGTGTCATTCCCTTAACTATTGCTAAAAGAATTGGACTTGAAAGTTTAACCCACACTTCTATGACTCTACAACTAGCGGATAGGTCCGTTAAGCAACCTTTGGGTGTGCTTGAGGACGTACCCGTTAAAGTTGGCAAATTTTTGATCCCCACGGATTTCGTTGTCCTAGATATCCCGGAGGATAGCCACACTCCCATCATCCTTGGTAGGCCCTTTTTGGCTACCGGAGGAGTCCTCATTGATGTGAGGGACGGGCGGCTAACCTTTAGGGTGGGAAACGAAACCCTTGAATTTAATCTTCCACATCTAGTGAAGGGACCAATGTTTCACAAAGCATGCTCGGTAGAAGTCATAGAGGAAGTGATTGAGAAGATGCATGAAGAAGAGAAGCATGAAGAAGAAGCTCTACAAGTGGCACTCCATGATGAGGAGATGGGAGATGACCACGAGGTAGATGATGAACTAATGAAGAAGGTGGAGGGCCTTCTCCCTCCAAAGGTACAACTTAAGCCCTTACCTCCCTCACTTAAGTACTCTTTTTTAGGTGAGGGAGAGACTTATCCCGTTATCATTAATGCTAATTTAAGTGAAGGCCAAGAACTTGAACTTTTGAAAGTCTTGAAAACTCATAGGGGTTCACTTGGATATAGCATTGATGATATCAAAGGGTTAAGTCCTAATCTTTGCATGCATAGAATTGTCTTGGAGGAGGGTAGCAAACCTAAGGTAGATGGGCTACGTAGGTTGAACCCTAAGATGGCGGAAGTGGTTAAAAGTGAGGTTATGAAGTTGTTAGAGGCCGGGATTATCTACCAAATAACCGATAGTTCTTGGGTGAGCCCCGTCCATGTAGTGCCCAAGAAAGGAGGGGTGACTATGGTGGAACAAGAGGATGGGACTCTCTTAGCTTCTAGACCCGTGACCGGGTGGCGGATGTGCATTGACTATCGCAAATTAAATGCCGCCACCCTCAAAGACCACTACCCCATCCCCTTTATTGACCAAATGCTTGAAAGGTTGGCGGGGCATTCTTACTATTCATTTCTAGATGGTTATTCCGGGTTTTTCCAAATCCCCATACACCCGGAAGACCAAGAGAAAACCACATTCACTTGTCCCATAGGAGTTTATGCTTATAGGAGGATGCCCTTTGGGCTTTGTAATGCTCCGGGGACTTTCCAAAGATGTATGACGGCAATTTTTGCCGATTTTCTTGAGAAGAGTATGGAGGTCTTCATGGATGACTTTAGTGTCCATGGAGACTCATTTGATCTTGGACTTTTAAATTTGTCTCATGTTTTGCAAAGATGTGAGGAGCACAACCTTGTCCTCAATTGGGAGAAGTGCCACTTTATGGTGGAGGAGGGGGTTGTGCTTGGTCACATCGTGTCTAAGAGAGGCATAGAAGTTGATATGGCTAAGGTTTCGGTAATAGAAAACTTGTCACCCCCTACAAATGTGAAGGGAGTGAGAAGCTTTCTAGGCCATGCGGGCTTTTACCGACGTTTCATCAAAGACTTTTCTAAAATAGCCAAGCCTTTAACTTCTCTTCTTCTCAAAGACACACCATTTGTATTTGATGAATTTTGCTTGAGTGCTTTTTGTAGGTTAAAGGAGGCTCTTGTGACGGCTCCCATAATCCGATCACCGGATTGGAGCCTTCCCTTCGAAGTTATGTGCGACGCCTCCGATTATGCGGTCGGGGCGGTGCTTGGCCAAGTTGTGGACAAGAAGCACCATGTAATCTACTACACAAGCAAAACTCTTGATCAAGCCCAAGTCAACTACTCTACGACGGAAAAGGAGATGCTAGCCATTGTTCATGCCGTGGAAAAGTTCCGGCAATACTTTGTTGGTGCTAAGGTTGTGGTATACTCGGATCACTCCGCTTTGAGGCAATTGTTAGTGAAAAAGGATGCAAAACCAAGGCTCTTGAGGTGGGTTCTTTTACTTCAAGAGTTTGACTTGGAAATTAAAGACAAGGCGGGGTCGGAGAATGTTGTTGCCGACCACCTATCTAGATTGACTACCGAAGATCATGGGTTGAAGGATGAGAGTGGCCCGATCAATGAGTGGTTGAGAGAAGATAGTTTGATGATGATAGGTGGTAAATCACCATGGTTTGCGGACTTGGCAAATTTGATTGTGAGTGGGTTTATTCCGGAAGAGTTGGATGCTAGAGCTAGGAGGAAGTTGAAGCATGACTCAAAACGCTATTTTTGGAATGACCCACATCTTTTTCGCAAGTGTGGTGATGGCATGTTCCGAAGATGTGTTCCTAGAGAAGAAGGTATGGAGATAGTTGATAGAATTCACAACTCGGCCTATGGGGGCCACCTTGGTACATCTCGCACCATTGCAAAGGTGTTACAAGGTGGTTTCTATTGGCCATCTATGTTCAAGGATATCCACTACTTTGTCAAATCTTGTGATCGGTGCCAAAGAACGGGGAATATTAGTCAAAGGAATGAGATGCCCCTTCAAAACATTCTTGAGATTGAGCTTTTTGATTGTTGGGGAGTTGATTTCATGGGACCATTTCCCAACTCTTGTGGGAATGAGTACATTTTGGTAGCGGTGGACTATGTGTCCAAGTGGATTGAAGCCGTTGCCACCCCAACAAATGATGCTAAGGTTGTTATCAAGCTCTTCAAGAACACTATATTTCCGAGATTTGGGACCCCAAGGGTGGTGATTAGCGACGGGGGTTCGCACTTTAGGAAGAGCACTTTCAAGTTCTTACTTTCTTCCCATGGTGTCACTCATAAGACCGCTCTTGCCTACCACCCTCAAACTAGTGGGCAAGTAGAGGTCTCAAACCGTCAAATAAAAGCTATCTTGGAGAAGACTACAAGCAAAGGTAGGAAGGATTGGTCTCAAAAGCTTCCGGATGTTCTATGGGCCCTTCGCACCGCTTTCAAAACTCCACTCGGCACAACTCCCTACAAGCTTGTTTATGGAAAAGCTTGTCACTTGCCAATCGAGTTGGAGCACAAGGCATGGTGGGCCTTAAAGGAGATGAACTTTGATATTGATATGGCCGGAGAGCTACGATTTCTCCAAATGAATGAACTTGAAGAGCTAAGACTTGATGCCTACGAGAGCTCAAAGATCTACAAGGAGCAAACAAAGAAATGGCATGATGCCAAATTGGTTGATAAAAATGTGAAAGTGGGTGACCAAGTCTTACTCTATAATTCTAGAGTCAAGTTGTTTCCGGGAAAGCTACGCTCTAGATGGTCGGGTCCTTTCAAAGTTATCGACATTTCACCACATGGAGCTTTTGAACTTTGGAGCGAAGAAGGTGGTAATTTCAAGGTCAATGGGCATCGAGTGAAAAGATATTTCGATGGAGATGAAAAGGGAACGGTGGAAGTACTCTTCCTTGGGGATCCACTTCCCGAGGAGGAGTCTTGTTTGTAAACTCTTGTGATTTGATAGGTTTGGTGGAGTCCCTCAACAACCACCAATTTTTTGTATATAGCTTGCATATTAGGAATAGTTGTGAAGATTTGGATTTGTGCACTCGGGTTTTCCGTCTTTAGGAAGAAGTTTTAGGAAAGTTTGAAACATTTGTAGTCGGGTTTGAATCATAACCGTATCATTGGGAATATGTTGGTTGGTTCGAGCATGTGGGTGACTTGGGTTTCCTTGGGGATTTGTTGTGAATTTGAAGACAAGGTGAAGAAGAGAAGATGTGCTCCAGGCCGGTCGACCGGCAGCCGGGGTGCCGACCGGCCCAGAGCACTCCAGAAGGTGATTTTTGAAGTTTGAAAATTGATGTGCAGGTGTTCCAGGCCGGTCGACCGGCAGCCGGGGTGCCAACCGGCCTGGAGCACATTATCATAGAGGCTGAATTTTTTGGAAATTTTTGAGCTGTGTTCTGTGCCGGTCGACCGGCGGCCGGTCTGACACCGGCCCAGAGCGCATTATAACTGAACTTTTGAAAGGTTGAAAATTTGAGCTGAAGTCCAGGCCGGTCGACCGGCAGCCGGGGTCCGACCGGCCTAGACTACCTGAACACGCCATAATCAAAAAATCCGAAAAAATCAAGTTTTTACCTTGAGTTCCAGGCCGGTCGACCGGCGGCCGGTGCGTGGACCGGCCCAGAACTCACCCGAGAGCCATTATTTCACTCGTGAGCCTCATTCATTCTTTCATTCTTCTTCATTCAACTTCCTTCTTTCTTCTTTCTTCCTTCAAATCTCCACAAAAACTCCAACAAAACCCACAAAAACTCACACAGATCACCACTTAACTCACCAAATCCAACATCAAACCCACAAATCAACCCACTACATCAACTAAATTCATCCCAAAACCTCAAAAACCCAATTTTTCCCTCTTTCAATTGAAAATTCCGAAAATCAACATGGCTCAACAACAACCAAGGAAAAGGACAAGGGCTCAACTTGAGGCCGAGTTGGAGGCTAGGATTCAGCAGGTGACGGCGGGAATGGGTCCGGATAACGATTTTCCGGATATCGTCTTCGTAAGCGAAATAGCAAGAGGTAAATTTCAATGTTTAAAGCGTAGACCTCTCCCCCACTCCCGTTTTATTTGCCGGAATACTATGCGGAACCTTGGCCTTGATACGGTCACTCTTGAACTTTTCAAGGGTTTGGGTATGGGGGAACTATACGGGCAGCACTTCCGTACTTACCCCCGTCTTACTTGGGAATTTTTGAGTTCGTTTAGTCATGAGAAGGATAGAAATACGGGTATGGTCAAAATTGTTTCCTTTCGCCTTCTTAATACTGCATTTAACCTTCCCCTTGAGAAATTTTGTAAAGTTTTAGGGGTCAAATATCATAAGTCGTACAAGGTCCCCGAAAGCTTTAATGTGAATGATGTGTGGACTGCAATATCGGGTTTTGAGTTTGAGAAGGGAACTAAGAGGCCGGCAAATGCTTGCCACAATGCCCCTATTAGGTTTTGGCATAGGTTTATGGGTTGGACGTTGTTTGGGAGAGAGGAGTGTCATAATTTTAGGGCCGATGAGCTTTCGATTTTGGCGGCTTACTTGTTCCAACAGCCGAATAAATTTGGGATCAACATCGGTCATCATGTCGTTATCCACTTCCAGAAAATCGCCAATGACCCGTTTAGCCCTACCGGAATCCATTTAGGGGGGATTGTTACCAAGATTGCTCATGTACTTTGTAGAGATGCTCTAGATGAGCGTAATTTGAGGTGTTTAGGGGGTTACTCATTGTTGACGGAGGACTACGTGTTTAAGAAGCTTGAGTGGGTAATAAAGAGAGTTGAGGACGGGAAGACTTATTGGAGGATTCGAGGGGTAAATTCTATTCCCCTCCCTAATAGTGCGGCTATGAAAGTGGTTCCTGATAGCGCGCACTATCTTCACCCCCTAGAGGAGGAGAACCCTCCACCACCACCTGAAGAAACCCCGGAAGATCCTTTAGCTCCAGTTACCGCATTTAGGCGAGATCCTACTGCCCCCGTCACTACATATAGGAGAGAGGAGCGGGGCCCCACTTCCACCACATTGCCTTATATGAGCCCCTTCTAGCATCAGCAGCAGTGGCGCCCTTGGCCCAATTCATCCCAACCCGACGCATCCACTTCCACCACTACCAGTTACCCACCTTTGGATCCCTCCTTGATCCAGTTCATGGCCGACATGACTTTAGCCTCCGAGGCAGCAGCTACGGAGAGAGAGGCAGCGGCTAGGGAGAGAGAGGCGGCAGCTAAGTGGCGTGAGGAGGAGGCTCGGGATAGAGCTCTTTTGTCGCAGCGGATGGACAGGATGTACTATGACTTGGCTCTTGGCCAATACCCTTCTTACGATAATTGGTGTAGGGAGGGGTATAGGGAGCCAGTTGGCCCACATCCGGCCTATTTCATGTGGCCAGAGGGCGGGTATGATCAGGGTTCTAGGGTGTTTGGTGATTTCAATGTTCAGCCAGACTATTATTCTTCTGCGCCGGGTTTTACTCAGCCGGTAGTTGATGAGGAGGAGGTGGACCCAGAGATTGCGGCTCAGAATGCCGAGTGGTTTGACCGGATGGGTCCACGGTTCGAGATTGTGGAGGGTGGCGGCTCTGGTTCGGGAGCCCAGGATGTAGATGCGTCTTTTGCTGAGGCCAGCCATGGCCAATTTGATACTACATCCTCTGATTTCCCTGGATACTCTTGAGGCCGGAAACCCATGAGTATGATCCCTTATAATCCAAATCTTCATCATATTTATATTTTCCCATGCATTTAGATAGTTGTATTATATTTTAGCTTAGTCATCCATTTAGTTGCATCCATTTAGGCTTGCATTAGAATTTAATTTTGTAACATATCGTCACATGTTAGCCTTGCATCCATCTAGTGTAGTTTGCATTTACTTAGATCATGACATTGTATTATATCATTTTGCATTTAGTTTTAGGACTTTTATTTAGTTCATGCATTTACTTAGAACTAACCCTCTTGTATATATTGTTCATATTGTGATTTCTCTTCAAAAAAATCAAAAACCCCAAAAACAAGTTTTTATTTTTCAAAATATTTAAAAACCCAAAAACATGTTATTTGTTTTGAATTCACCCCTCACACCATGTAAATACCAAGTGTGGGGAGGGAATTCCCAAAAATTAAAAAACCCAAAAAGATTGTTTTGTTTTTCCTTTTCTTTTTTTTTCTCTCCTTCCATATTTGAGTCACTTACTCGGGGACGAGTAAGACTTAAGTGTGGGGAGGATTTTATTTCTTTTGTATATATCGTTGATTTTTGAAAAAAAGTTGAAAAATGCCTAAAAATCGAAAAATTTGAAAATTTTCCAAAAAAAATATATGTTTAGATTGGTTGTATATAGTTTATTTTGTATATATTGCCGTGTGTTTCTTTTTATCTCCATCCATAGGTGCGCCCCACATCATAAGAGGCACGAAAAAGGGAAAATGAAGACGCTTTGGTGAGATCTTTCCTATTTCTCTCCTCCCTTATCTCCTTTCCTTCTTACTTGAGGACGGGATGTGTTGATGACGATGGTGTGAATTTTGTTGATTGGCGTGTGTGCCACTTGTGTGCTGTTAGGAGATAGCATTAGCTTATGTGTCATATAGTCGGTTAGAGCATGTGCATTTAAGTTGTATATATGCTAGATTGCATCATGGCATATAGTTGCATTTAGAAAAAATGTTTTATTAATTGTCTTTTTGGAAAACTTGTTGAATGTGCATAGTCCATTTTTGCTACTTTTTTATTCATAAAGTGTTCATCTTAATCGTGGAATTTTAGACGCCCTGGGTTGTGCATTTCTAGTGAGTTTTAACCCGTCTACTAATGCCGAGCCACGAGTTTGCGCTTATTCCACCTCGACACCCTCGATTGATGTGATTATTCCGATGGTAGAAAGAATTCTTAGGTGACCGTTCTTGCTATGCAACCAACCATGATTCATTGTTCTTCCACTTTTGATCAAAAAAGGAAACAAATCAAACAAGCTGAAAATATTGAGTCAATTATCATCTTTTCTTGTTTTCGTCGAGGAAATGCAAAACGGAACTTCTAGGGATTCTAGTGGGCCCATATCTAGGCCCCCTTTCGATGCCACTACGGTGGGGATACCCCTATTGTTGGTTCCGACCGCATATCCTTGACGGAAACCGTGTGCTTTCATGCCAAAAATTGCAAACCAAAATGCAAATCAAAAAGAAAGAAAAAGAAAAAGAAAGCAAAGTGTGAAATGAAAAATTTTCCAAGCAATAAGACTCAAATCTCAATTTCCTTTTATCCTTCTTGAATCATTCACCTTTGAAGTTGCATAGTGAGACGGGAAGACCCTTGTGTCTCATTTATTTGAGAAACGTGAATTCCATATGCTATTGTGCTTAATAACGTCACGAGGATTTCATTTCCATCTTCCATTTTATCGCTTTTGGCCAAGCAAATAGTAGACGGGGTTCGAAATTTTCATTAGACTTGCACCGCTAGGAGGCGAATATTTTTCCATGCTTTATGATATTAGTGGCTTACAAGGATCATGCATTATTTAAACGGTTTTCCTTTTAGATATTTCCGTCACATGGATGAGGCATGTGATTTTTCTTTTGTTAGATGCATCTTTGTCGTGTTCTTACGTGTTTTTCATTTGGATGCGTCGAGATTTTGAGCAAGCCCCTACTTGCCTTGCAAGGAGGTACTCTACCTCATGAGTATCTCGTTGTGAGTTGAAGGGACGGAGGAGGCCCGTTAATTGCCTACCGTCGGATATTATTAATAGTTTAGGTTGTAGCCTTAATATTAGTGTAGTATTGAATAAGGGTACTTATGGGTCTCGAGTTTTGTTTACTTACTCGGGGACGAGTAAGTCTTAAGTGTGGGGAATTTTGATAAGCATTCATTTAGTCACATTTTTACCTCATTTTTGTCCCCATTTTGGTCCGTTTACACGGATTTGCGTGTCTTTAATTACATTTTATTTCCCGATTTCCCGCGCTATGAATATTGACCTCAATTTGCAGGAATTAAGGCGGAAATGAGGAAATCGGTGCATAAAGACATTGCATGAGTCGGGATTCGAAGATGAGTTGAAAAATGAAGAAATATGTCATCAGGTGGCACAGGCCGGTCCCCAGACCGGCGGCCGGTCAACCGGCCCAGACCACCACCCCACAAATGAAAGAAGTTGAAAAGTGAAGAAAAGGCCCCAGGTAGTGCCGGCCGGTCGACCGGCGGCCGGTCGACTACCCGGCCTGCGCCTACATCAGAAGCCATAGAGAGTGATTTGGTGCTCCAGGCCGGTGGGGGACCGGCGGCCGGTCGACCGGCCCAGACCACTATTTCCCATACTTAGAAGATTTTTGAAGATTTTGAAGGCAAAGTTCCTGAAGTCACGCATGTGCTCCAGGCCGGTCAGAGGCCCGACGGCCGGTCGACCGGCCGGGAACACAGCATCGCAAAAATCGCCCTCTTCTTCTAATTTCTTCCTTAATTTCGAGGGACCTATATATACCCCCCCCCCTTATTATTTTGTAAGGAGTTTTTTTAGTTTTTTAACATTCCTTTTAGCACGAAACCCTAGAAATTTGTAACCCAAATTAATCCCTAATTACTCTCCTAATATTTCCCTAATCTAGTTTAGTTTTTCATTTCAAGTTGTTGAATCTAGTATTTCATTTCATTTTTGAGGTTTGTATTGAAGACTTGGGTGAAGACATTCCCTCATACTCATCAATATAAGTTTTGTTTGGTATAAAATCTCCCATCTTTTTCATTGTTTATGCATTTAATTTCCATTTCTAGTTTATAATTTATCTTTTGATTGTTTTCGTTATTTCTCTCATAGTATAATGGTGATTGAACTCCCCCTTCCCTTTAGTGCTTTGATTTCCTTTACCATGTGTGAGTAGATTATCCTCTAGGGTTTAGGGGAGCCTAAGGGTGGATCATGTGGGGTATTAGGTTGGTTAATTAGCAAGTTTGTGGTAAATGATTTGGGTATTGCCCATATGAACACCAAGTGTTTGATGAAATGTGTGAACGAAAGTTACCCTTTTATCAAGCATGGTTTGATCTTCTCTTAAGCGACGGTGGTAGAGACGATTAGACTAAGTGTTTATATGGGTGATTTGAGACAAATGCGATAGCTTGTTGATGATTATCGATTGTTGAGACATTGGCAATCGATTTTACTCGAATTATTTACCCCTTTCGCTAGTTACCCGACTAACCCATTAAATCCCCCTAAGGTGAACCCTTTACCCTAGCCTTTCCCCTAATTGTTTTCATCTTTATTACTTAGCAATTGCTTGTTTTTCCTAGTTTTTAGTTAACTTTCCAATCCGTCATATTTTAGGCTAGAATAGGATTCAATCGAACTAGTAGTTGACCTCCCCCATCCTCGTGGATTTCGACCCCTTTATACTACTTTTATTGGGTTATTTTTGATGCTTGTTTTGACGACAAACCGGCCATCAAAGGTTCAAACACAGTTTAATGTCCAAGTTACGGTAGTAAGGACAGACCATGGGACTGAATTTGAGCAGGTTTTATGCAATGATCGTTTTGCTGAATTAGGCATTCTACATCAGAAGAGTGTTGTTGGTAGGCCACAACAAAATGGTAGATTTGAGCGTAAGCATAGACATCTTCTTGACACTGCTAGAGCATTAAGGACTCATGCTGGCATGCCCATCAAATTTTGGGGTGAGTGTGTGCTTACTGCAACACATCTCATAAACAAGATGCCTACTGCTACCCTTGACTGGAAGAGTCCTTTTGAGATTCTTTTCCACTCCAAACCCAAGTTTGGACACAGAGCAAGGAAATGTGTCTTCATAGGCTATCCTAATGGTGAAAAGGGGTACAAATTATATGATTTAGAATCACACAAAGTTTTTGTGAACAAGGATGTCCTGTTTAGGGAAGGCATTTTTCCTTACAAAATTACTCATGACATCCCTGCAGTAATTACTCATTCAGGAGTCATTGTCAATCCTGCAGCCTCCTCTATTATGTTTGATCAGTTTCTTTCTACTGAGACAGAAAATCACAACATTAATACTTCACATAATAACACCGCCACTTCACACAATAATACCTTTTTTGATTCAAATAATACCTTTTTCGAATAATAATTCATACACTCATATTTCTGAAACAGAAAATACTGCTGTTTCAGCTCAGTCATCTCCCAATAGTAGTAATACTGTTAATAATACCAATGATGATAATTTTCAGGATGATGCTGAAATTAGCACTCATGAAAATAATACTCATCATGATGATCCTAGTATAAGAAAATCCATTAGACAGAAATTTTTGTCAACCAGATTGAAGGATTTTCAAATTAACCAAAAACTTCCTGTTCAGAATTCTGCTGCTAATTGTGATTCCACAACCTCTAGTTCTTTTCACACCAGATTATTGACAGACCTTTCGGGTTTTGATGCTGCATATATTGCTTCATTAGCAAATGTGCTGCAAATTAGTGAGCCAGCCACATATAACCAGGCTAAAGACAGTCCTCAATGGATTGAAGCAATGCAGAAAGATATCACTGCACTTGAGGGTAATCAGACATGAGATCTTGTGTCACTTCCTCAAGGACATAAAGCTATTGGTTCAAATGGGTGTTTAAAATTAAACACAAAGCAGATGAGACAATTGAAAGGTATAAAGCAAGGCTTGTAGCCAAAGGTTTTAATCAAATTAAAGACAAGGACTACAAGCACACGTTTTCCCCAGTAGCTAAATTCACCACTGTTAGGACCATTATGGCAGTTGCTGCAGCTAGAGGATGGCCTTTACATCAATTGGATGTAAATAATGCCTTTTTACATGAGAATCTTGAGGAAGAGGTATACATGATACCACCTGCAGGTAATGATAAAGCTAAGAAAGGACTTGTTTGCAGACTCAAAAAGTCCATTTATGGTTTGAAACAAGCCTCGAGACAATGGAACTTGGTATTAACTAAACATCTTAAACATCAAGGTTTTAGTCAGTCCAAAGAAGACTATTCATTGTTTTTCAGAAACAGGAATGGTTTGTGGTTATGTGCTCTGGTTTATGTTGATGATATCTTGCTCACAGGCAATGACTCTCAAGGTATTGATCAAACTAAACTCAGTTTAGATGAAGAATTCACCATTAAAGATCTAGGTTTGATGGGATACTTTCTTGGGTTAGAAGTAGGAAGGAATACATCAGGCATCATGTTAAATCAACGAAAGTATATAGTTGATATACTTACAGATTTAAGAATGGAAGAGTGTTCTACTGTTAACTAAAATGCAAAAAAAATCTCAAACTCTCTATAGATGAAAGGGAGATTCTTGAACATCCTGAGGAATATAGAAGGCTAGTTGGTCGCCTCTTGTACCTCAATCTTACACGGCCTGATATTTCTTACTCTATACAGCATCTCAGTCAGTTCTTAAGTGTCCCACGCAAGACTCACTGGCAGGCTGCCATTCATGTTGTGAGATAGTTGAAAGGCACTATAAATATGGGCTTGTTCTATCCTGCACCAAATGATCTCAGTCTCAAAGCACACAGTGATGCAGATTGGGCCACATGTGCCTTTACATGTCGGTCTCTTAGCGGGTATTGTGTATTTTTGGGATCCTCACTGATTTCTTGGAAGACCAAGAAATAGAAAACTGTCAGCAAAAGTTCTGCTGAAGCAGAATTTAGGAGTATGTTGTATGTATCAAGTGAACTGGTCTGGTTGGATGCACTACTCAAAGACTTTCAAATCAAGCCAACATTACCAATACCCTTGTATTGTGACAACAAGGCTGCTACCTATATTGCTGCTAATCCAATCTTTCATGAACGAACAAAACATTTGAATGTTGACTGCCATTTTGTTCGAGACAAGCTTCAGGAAGATTTCTTGCAACCTTTGTATATACGGACTTGTTTGCAACTCGCTGATATAATTACCAAAGCTCTTGACACTCAACAACACCATTTCTTTTCCAGCAAGCTTGGACTTCAGGCTATCACTTCTTGTCCAGCTTAAAGGGGGGTGTGAGTTAGTTGTGTTAGTTGTGTTTGTTGACACGGATCGATGACGTGTACATAGGGGTCCTCTTTAGTTTGTTAGACACTAACCAACTAACTATATATATATATATATATATATATATATATATATATAGGGTCAGGATCCGGTGAGAACCACTAACATAATGAGAACCGTGAGAACCCTCGCTAAATCTCCACCAAATCTTGTTTCGAAAGTTTTGTTACATCATTTACCATTAGTTTAGTTTATTCAAGCAAAATACTTGCAATAATTAAACGAAATTTATTGATTATATTAAACAATATGTACTTAATGTACATAAATTCAATTTGTACACTAAAATTACTCTAAACGCGTAAAAACGAGCACTAGGTGCACGAAAATTGCTACATGCATGAAAACAGTTAACATGTGCATGAAAATATCAGGCTCTAGATGCATTAAAATGAGCACCAGGTGCATAAAAATTGTTAGATGCATGAAACAGACTACTAGGTGCATGAAAATTAATAAATCGTATTTCACCTCAATTTCCGTCAGTAAGTTATATTTTTTCGACCAAGATGTATGTTATCTAGCCATAAAATTCTACGCCGAACCCAAAAATGTCCTTATTTTTTAAAAAAATAATTCGTAAGGCGGAGTTCTCACGGTTCTCATTATCTTAGTGGTTCTCACCAGATCCTGATTCTATATATATATATATATATATATATATATATATATATTCATTAGCTGTGTACTTTACTCTTTTAACTTAATGAAATATATTCTTCAAGTCTCGCTAAATTCTCTCCATATTCTTCCTTATTTCGTTCAATCAATTTGTTACAATTCCTCATGTATGAAGATAATTAGGTTTAACAGTTAGATCATGAGCTAAATACAAAATCTTGTCTACTTTCCTCCCAAAAGAACCGCGCCTAATATTAAATTACTAACCACCTAACCTTAATATAGAGAAGAGAGCAGGAGCTATTAAATCTTGATTTTCAATATACGGAGTACTTCATAAAAAACCTCATAAAATTTCATGATACTCTATATAAATAACAGCTCGTCTTAGTGAAGACGGGCCATATAAACCAGGTTTATTTAACCCGAGATTTCTTCAAGGTACGACTTTTGGAAGTAGACTATTTCATCTTCAACCCCGACAATCCGACATATAATATAATAAATAAAAAAAACATACGATTAAAATAAAAATGTCTTCAAACAGCATCGAACCAATGTCAAGTCCTAACTCCTAAGTCAACATCACTCATTTCAAAGTGATTGTTTTCCGACTTGCAAATCATCATCAATTCATCATCATAATAATGCTCAAATCTACCTCATTCGTTTAATTGATTAAAATATTGTATCCTTATTTATGAAAGCAACAACCAAGTTGCTTATTTGGCATGCAATCCTTAAAAGTAGGAATTTGATGGGACCACTTCTTTCATTGAAATTAATTGTTTAAACTTTAGACAATACCACTCACTCATATGAATTACAACAAATAATAAATACGGATGGCTGCACCTCAGGCGGCAATGGCTGCCCTGAATACGGATGTACGAACTGTTATTGAAGCTCAAATCTCTTGTAGAGTTGCTAGAAAGGGATATGTTGATCCTACGGATAATCTAAGAATTCAACTAAGAGACTCTTTCCCTTTAGAGTTGGTGACATCTTTATCTACTTGTGATACCATCACCATAAAGGTTGACGCATGTTGGATTCCTTCGCTCTCATCCTCCTATGGATGGGTCACTTATGGATATAATGGGTGTATTTTCTTCAAGGATTATAAGAAAATAATGTCGACTAGTGCGTTACAGGCTGAAGCAAGAGGAGTCAAAGAGGTCCTCTCTTGGGCTTTGACTAATCGGCATCACCATGTGCACGTCCAGACGGATTGTCTTCAATTGCTTCTGCAGATCTTCGGATGTGATGACGACCATCACGATATTCATGGAATTCTTGAAGACATTCGTCGTATCAGCATGTTATTTCATTGTCTGAAGTTTAGTTTCATTCCTCGTACAATTAATAAGATTGCTCATCGCCTAGCTAAACATGATATGCGAATGTAATGGTCTTATCTTTAACCGTTGCCAAAAAAAAAAAAAAAAAAAAAAAAACAAATAATAAATACACGATCTACTTTATACAGAAGTTTACAAAAAAAAAATACTTCACAAATAAATAATCAGGTGAAAAATAAATGAAATAAAAAATAATTAAAAATATAATGATATGATTAATCAATAATGTTTTTCATCAGTATTGATTAAATTTTACATCTGGTAATTTCAAAATACAAATCGTTACAAAATATAGAAAAATGTTGGTGGCTCAAAATAAAATCAAAATGATAAATACTGAATTTATACTCTATAAAAATTACTGTTATACAAAACTTTGAAAACTATGAGACTGGATTCATACTATAAAAAAAACTTTGAAAACTATAAGAGCGTAAAATCAAATGCATGTATAAAATTATGAAATTCTATAAAATTAATTACACAAAACTGGGTTAAAAAATGATATGACACTATCAAAACTTATAAAAAAAAATATAAAATATAATCAAACCTTATAAATTGGATAACCTATTTATCACATAATAGTACAAACATATTGTTCCAATAAGGATGGGTTTCATCCGAAAATCCTTTAATTTAATTTGAAAACAAATAGTATTGAAAGATTTAGATTACTGAGTTTCTCAAATAAAGGGGTTAAATAAGAAGTGAGAGGAGATATTGCGGGTAGATGATGAGTTGAGAATTTGGTGAGGCGGCGTGAAATACTTTGAATGAGGTAAGTTGTACTTTAATTTACACTACACTAATTAATGGCCAAGTCGCTATGTTCGGCCCAATTTGTGCATAATTTAAGTTACAATAAGTCTCTTTAAGAGTTGTTAAAAAAAAGTATCTTAAGATGACACCAAGCCTTGCTTAAAACGGGCCAAAAACTATCACGTGGTGTAAATAAAGACAAAATCAAGCGGTGCTAATAAAAACAGAACTTTTAGTATAATCAAGGCAACAAATAGAGTAATTTGGTATGTATTTGACCCATTATTAAGCTTAAAACGGATAATGACCGTCTTAAATGAGAATTTTTGTTAAGACAAATATACCCGTCTTAAGTTAAAATAGGTCAAATAACTTGCAACTTGCATGAATAAGTTTTTACTAATACATAAGCATTGTGTTTTGTCTTATATACGTAAATGATATGTTATTAATTTCACCCGGTTAAGAGTGATACTTCATTCTTAAACGAGAATTTGTGTTTAAGTTAAGGAAATTACACTAACCCATATCAACAAGTCAACAGTTATATCCATTTTAATTTAAAATAGGTTAAAAATATACCACTTATATAGATATGACAAGTTTTTTTTTTTTGTTAATTTCAATTCTAAACATTTTGCTTTTGTTTTCTCTGACCATTCGCTTTAAATGAAACTTCTTGAACCCATATACCACGATCACAAGTACGATATAATAATATATGAACATAATTGTTTGACAAGCCCATATGTCTTGTGAAAGATAAATAGTAAGTAGGCATATTATATTGCCACGTTTTAGTTTAATTGTCTTTTTTTTTTTAAAAAATTGACAAGTGAGAAGAAAATAAAAATATAAGAATTTCAATATATAATAATTTGACTGACTTGTCTTAAATATACATGGGCTAAAATTTTCATTTAGACCCGTTTCAACTAAATAGCAATCTGTACTAAAAGAAAAAATGGGTCAAAATATTCATTTTAAACATACACGATGCACGGGTTTGACAACATTTAAAATGGGTTTTAACTATTTAAACATGCGTGAGATTATCATACCCGTGCCATCTCTCTTATTTTGTGTTAATTTTCATTCAAAAAAATTTGTTTTATATTATACAAGTCGGGCATTTTGAAACCGCCCAAGTTACAAAAGAAAGAAGAAACTCTAACTTAGCTAACAAGAGGACATAACGTACTATAACCGCTAAACTAATCGACCTTACATAATGTAGTACTTATGCTAATTGCAAAAATAATTTATTATTCAAATCTAAAATATGACTTTTATATAACTCAATATTTACATTTGCAATTTAAAATTGGTAAGGAAAAGGAGGGAGATATATACGTACTTTATTTTAAAAAATCATTCATAAATATAATTAATTTAGGACAAGATAATTAACCAATATAAAACTTAACCATGAATATTTTACATTTTCTATAAGAAAAAAGTTGTAATAGCATACCCGTGCAATTTGCACGGGTTTAAAACTAGTAATATAGTAATCCATTAACCAAACAAATTACAAATCACGAAAAGTAAAAAAAACAGAAGTTAATTAATTTCACTACACTTTTTACCAACAAAATTAGATCACCAATTACTAATCACTATAACAAAAAATTAAAAAAAAAAACTAAAAAAAAATTGACAACAATTGTACATTCCTTTTCCTACATACAGTTCCACAAAAGAAACAAAATTGGACATTTAAATTCCCAACAACAAAATCGAAGTTTAAAACATTTGGGCTCGGCTGACATGAATCATCTGTTCAAAGTCGAACCCGCTAATTAAAACTAGTAATTTCTGCGGGCTAGAGGTTATCTGGGAAAATTTTCTTCTGGGTAATAGAGCAAGAGGGAAGAAAATTGATTAACTTGTCGAAAATCATACGTTTAACAATCTTCTTTTTAGCTGGAATTACACTTCCCTTTTTTGTTTTGAAGTAAAAAGTAGCTTCATTTTCTTCAATTGCTTTATTACTCTTGATGTTCATCTTCGTCATTTGTTTCTTTTTTTTTGAAGAATTTTTACAAGAAATTGTTTTTGGACGGAGTGGCTCTGTTATTATTATACGAGGTAAATATGTGACTTTTTGAGACAGAAAGAAAAGAAGAAAGAAGTTTAGAGTGCCGAAAGTGTGAGAAAAAATGATTGAGGTGTCAGATATATATAGGGTCAGACTTAAGGGTTGGATTGGAAATGTGTAGGAGAATACTTGGTAAACCTTGGACGCCAAGAAATTAAATGGTGAATGGACGATTGTAGCCTTGTAGGTCCTAAATATGTTCCGCATATCCTACTGTATTTAAAACCCAAACATTTCAAGCCTCCTCATTAAGCCACATCATCAGTTCATTTTTTTTTAATATTTTCTCACTTATACTCCACCACTATTAAACAATATTTATTGTTAAAGTCAAATTTAAATTAGTCGTAAATCAATTTTTTACTCCGTCTTCAGGAATTACGATGCATACGAATATCTTTTATTTACATTTTTTTAAATTGATGGAAATCAAATTATTATTATACTGCCACTTTTATGCATTTCAAGACATCGATAATAATTTGTCGAGACAATTTTACGCTAATTTTTTTTTATAAAAAAAATCAAACATATTGAACCAAGAAAAAAAATCATTTTGTTAACATAATTATGTATAAAGTAGTTTGTATAAAGTAATGTGGACCACTTTCAACACAGTTCCAGTTTTAATTCATTCATGTAAGTTTGAAGACTATGATGAACATTATTGACATACAAATTTTCCAAATAAACATCCAACTTTATAATAATTAAGTTATATAGGAGTATATATTAAATTACATTGATGAAATGTAATTAATTATTAAATGACTTAAAACGGAAAAAAAATTTACCAAAGTATGTGCCTAAAAATATAATATATTTTTTATACTTAAAATATACATAAGTATTGTTTAAACTACTAATATCGTAAAAAACAAAAGACTCAAAACAACGAAAAAACGAGGAAAATAACTCATATAGAAAATATATTTGGCTAATTTCATAAACTGCTAATTTAGTGTCAAAGCGCATTACACGGAAATTATTGTTCGTAAAATATATTTGGCTAATTTTATAAATTTCACGCAAGTATATCATGTATATTTTATTAAAAATATCTTTACTATTTTTCATAAAAATATCCCCGTGCAATTTTGCACGGGGTTAAAACTAGTTCTTATTAAAGACGGACATTATTCGTCATAAGTTAAAGACGGACAGTGTCCATTTCACACTATACAAGTGGGGAGGGCAAGTCGAGGGCAAATGAAGCCCTCCATTTGCATATTGTGAGAGAGACGCTATCTGTTTTCAGCTTGTGACGGATAGTGCTCGTCTTTAATGAGACGAACTAATATATTTGGGATTAAGAGTACAAGTCGTGCTAGATCAAATTCCAAAGTCTATAAGTATTGTTGAACATGTTGGTGATTTAAGTGTCATCAATCATTTAAGTATAATTGGATATCGTGTAGAAATCATACGGAAGCTCGTAACGTTATAATATGGATTGGGAGTGTGGAGTACACGTTCGTATATAAATCAATTATCGAGCTAACGGGATGTACGGAATATAAGAAATAATATGCAAAGACGCATTGAGACAAAATCTCAAATCGATGAACTAAGATTTAGTCGATCGACTGAAATTCTGGTCGATCGACTAAATCAAAGATTGCAAGTTCTGATTTTGATCGATCGAGTACTTTTCTTACTCGACCTGCTCGATCGAGCTCTTGGTTTTACTCGATCGAGTAGTTTGTCAGTCGATCGACTGATTCTCTATTTCTGATGACTTGCTCTGTTTCGCTTTTGCGCGCTTGTTCTGTTTCGCATGAAACATAATGTTCTTGTTCATTAAAATCCACTACATGGCTTTTGACTGATAAGTCATGGGGTGCAAAACTCTTCTATAAATAGAAGGAAGCACATCATAATCAAATACAACAAATTTTTCAGATTTCTACTATCTACTAATCTTACAATACAGAAAAAGTTTTCTTTGTTTCTAGCCTAAGATTCAAAGGTCGGTGTAGTTTTATCCTAGGATTGATTTCGTGGTAACCTTAGGCTTATAAGGGGCGAAATACTTTCTAAGGAGAGCAGTCCTTTGCGACTCTACATTTATCCAAGCACCAATCTTCAAATATTCATCCTGTTTGTTTTACAATATACAGTCCCCTAATATACAACATTCTTAGAAAGTATTTATATTATATTGTGACTCTATCATGGATGATGTGAAAGGAAAAAGTAAGTTTGAGATACTGGAAAAATTTGAAGGAATTGATTTTCGAAGATGGCAGAAGAAAATGCACTTCAAACTTTCTCACTTGAAAGTTGCCTATGTGATTACTACTCCATGTCCTCCGGAACCGGAAGATGATCAGGCTATTGATGCCCTCCGTAGGAAGGCAAAGTGGGAGAATGATGATTATATATGTCGTGGACATATATTAAATGGTATGTCAAATACTTTGTTTGATATGTATCAACATGTTGAATCTTCTACTTTACTATGGGATCAATTAGAGAAGAGGTATATGGATGAAGATGCCACAAGCAATAAGTTTTTGGTAAGTCGTTTTATGAATTTTAAGATGACTGATTCTCGACCTGTGTCGGAACAATTCAATGAGTTAGTTCATATTATTAATCGCTTTTCTCAATATGATATGCCTATGAATGAGAACATGTCAGTATCCAGCATAATTGAGAAATTGCCTCCTTCTTGGAAAAATTTTAAACATGAACTAAAACATAAAAAGGAAACAATGACTTTGGCTCAACTTGGAAGGAGTTTCCAAGTCGAGGAAGGCCTTAGGGCTGAGGAAAATGATAAACCGACTGAAAAGGTTAATCGAAATGATTCCTCCATTAATATGGTGGAACAAGGGGAAAGTTCTAAATGGAAAGGCAAAGGCAAGAAACGTCCTTATGATGGAACTAATGACGACCCAAACAAAAAGCCAAAAAGTGCATGTTGGATATGTGGAAAGGTTGGTCACTTCAAGGCGGATTGCCGAGTGAGGAAGAAGAAACTAGCGGGAAAAGGCACCGGAAAAGGGTCCAAGGACCAAGGTGCTTCTACTAGTAAAGGTAATATACTGACTTGTATTAATAATAATTCCAATAAGAATTATGTTACATATTTTGATGAAGCAAATTATGTACAGGATGATGAAATCATTTGGTGGATTGATTCGGGGGCAACAAGACATGTTTGCAAAAACCGTTCTTGGTTCAAAGATTATGTACCGGTAAAAGACGGATCCATTCTTCACATGGGCAACGAATCAACCGCAAAAATACAAGGCTGTGGAAATATTACTTTAGTATTTAGTTCCGGAAAATCTATAGTATTGTATAAAGTATTATATGTACCCGATATAAGGAAAAACTTAGTATCGGGAGGTTTATTAAATAAATCCGGTTATAAACAAGTAATTGAATCGGACAAATATGTATTATCGAAGTCAGGAATATTTATTGGTTTCGGATATTATTGTAACGGAATGTTTATGTTGAATATTAATAAAATAGATGATTGTGTGTATATGATTTCTACTGCTTCTTCTTCTTCTTCTTTATGGCATGCTAGACTTGGCCATGTTCACTATAAAAGATTACTTCATATGTCTAAACATGATTTAATTCCGTCTTTTGATTTACAAACTCGAAAATGCGATACTTGTATGCTTACTAAAATCACTAGACAGCCTTTTAAAAATTTTGTAAGCACATCTACAATGTTGAATTTAATACATAGTGATTTGTGTGATTTGCATTCTACTCCATCTTTAGGGAATAAGAAATATATGGGAACTTTCATTGATGATTATTCTCGTTTCTGTTATATATATTTACTGCATACTAAAGATGAGGCACTTGATAAATTTTCGATGTATAAAAATGAAGTTGAGTTACAACAATCTTGTAAGATTAAAAGACTTCGAACCGATCGAGGTGGTGAGTACTTTGATCCTAAGTACTTTGCAAATTGTGGAATTATTCATGAAATTACTCCTCCCTACACACCACAATTGAATGGCGTAGCGGAAAGGAAGAATAGATCTCTAAAGGAGATGATGAATTCCATGCTTTCATACTCGGGTTTGAGTGATGGTTTTTGGGGTGAAGCAATGTTGACCGCATGCTACCTATTAAATAGAGTGCCTAACAAGCGGAATGACATTACTCCATATGAACTTTGGTACAAAAAGAAGCCTAACCTAAGTTATCTTAGAGTTTGGGGTTGTCGGGCTGTTGTAAGACTACCCGATCCTAAGAGGAAAACTTTAGGAGAAAAAGGAATCGATTGTATATTTATTGGTTATGCAAGTCATTCAAAAGCATATAGATTCTATGTGATAGAACCCAATCATGCGATTGCAATCCATTCCGTAATTGAGTCAAGAGATGCCATCTTTGATGAATATCGATTTACATCGATGAAGAGGCCTAAAGACGTAGTGCCAAATAACAACGTTGAAATGCAGCAACGTGGAAAAGTCGATCGACTAAACAATGTATCGATCGACCAAAGAAACCAGTCGATCGACCAGATGCAGAATCACTCGATCGAGCAGAGAAACCACTCGATCGAGCAGAGAATCCACTCGATCGACCAAGGAAATAACTCGATCGATCACAGAAATGATTCGATCGACCAAAGTTCTATATCGATCGACTCTTCTAAAGTTGTTCGTGTAGGTTCTCGGAAAAGTAAGAGAGGAAGAAAACCGAAAGAGTTCGGATCCGATTTCCAAACTTATTTAGTAGAAGGGTCAAGGAATGAGTTAGGACTTCAATATGCTTATTGTTATAACATAGACGAAGATCCTAGAACATTTAAAGAAGCAATGGCTTCTCAAGATGTTGCATTTTGGAAGGAAGCCATTAATGATGAAATGGATTCCATAATGGGTAACAATACATGAGTTCTTTCAGATTTGCCAAAGAGATGTAAACCTTTAGGCTGTAAATGGATCTTTAAGAAAAAGACACTTGTTGATGGTACTATCGATAAATTTAAAGCCTCTTCATCGATGTAAATTGGTGTTTTAAAGGAAGGTAAAAAGATTGTGAGGACCGTTTTAAATTGAGTCCACTCTCAGATTATATTATAATAGTGGTAAAAAGGAAAGAAGATTGTGAGACGTCTTAAGTTAACACCGTCTTAAACAAAAGCTACTCAAAATTTGTACTTTTGTTTAGTTTTTTAATATAGGTTTCCTAACAATTTAGACCATTTTTATCTTTATTTTCTTTTATTTCCGTTTAACAGTTATTTTTATTTTAGAGCGACTTAATGTTCAGAATGGTTGATGAGATAAATGAAGAAGAAATCAATATAAGTGTAAGAAAAATAGACAAGAAACAGAGAGAATTATAGAATTCCAAATGGTTGATGAGATGAAAAAGAAATAATAATTTAAAATAAGTGTGAGAGAAAATAGTCAAGAGATAGAGAGAATTATATATATATAACTCGTTACTAAAAACATTTTTTAGGAGAATTTGGAGAAATTGGTGGCCAGAAGGAGGAACAATAACAAAGTCCCTGGTAAGAGGTTTCAAAGCTCTCTTAACTCCTTTCATTTATACACTCCCGATCTGTTCCATTTTTAATTGTTCCTTTTTCTTTCCAAAACTTATTTCAAATTAATTGTTTAATTCTTTCGGTATGATAAGTGAATAACTTCTAATATTCTAATTATACCACTAGTTCATTACTAGACCTGGCAAACTGAAATCGAAACCAAAAAATCGGTCGAACACCCAATATTGGTAACCTGAATACTACTCGAAACCCGATTCAATCCGAATCGAACCGAAATTGAATCAAAATTAATAATAACCGATTGATACCCAAACGTGAATATATCTTAACCGATAAGAATCGAACTGATTGACCTGAATCAAAAATATTTATTTCTTCATAAATAAACTCCTATTTGAGGTGTTTTTCAATTATTTTTTATTTATTAATGATATTATGAATTATTACATTATAATTTGAATGTATAAGATACATTTAAACTAAATTTTTTACCATTAACTTAAAAATATTATAACCCGAAACTGAACTGAACTGAAATTGACTCACCTGAACCATACCTGACTCGAAATATCATAAACCGATGAAAGTGGCTAACTGAAATGAACCCGGTCGAAATCGAACTGGAACCGAAAATAAGGTCAATCCGATTTAGATTGAACCAACTTAACCTGATCCGAAACCGAATCAAATGACCCGTTTGCCAGGTCTATAATCAGTACCTCTATTAAAATAACAATATTCATACTCTTTTTATTCAAGGAATCAAGAGGAAGGGATATAATTTACGTTATTTGTTAAATTCTTCCTAAAAAGGGAATATTAAAAATACAGCGGAGGGAGTACAATCAATCCATTATCGAAACACATTTCCGTAAGTATAAAAAAAGTCGAATACATCTTACTACTTTCACTGTTCAAATGAATAGTTTACACTTACTTTGATTTACGAGGAGGAAATAAAGCAAGTGAACTGAGGGAGTAATATATTAGGGTATGATTATTGGTAAGACTCATCAAAATCTTAGGGGTCGTTTGGTTCGCAAGGGGGAATTGCACTTCCAAGGAAGTAATAATTCACATGATTTGCAATTCACATGAAATAGAGGAAGCTTGTTTGGTTGTGATATAGGAAGTGAATTCCATAGGAATTCCCACTTACCTAGGGGGACCTAGGTAATCAACTTCCTCCATTATGGAGGAATTAGAGTTCCTATGGAACTTCAATTCATGTGATTTTGGGTAAACAAACAACCTACTTATTTTGCGAATCACATGAATTGCAATTCCTGTGTTATAGAAGGGGTAACCAAACAACCCCTTAAGACTCTGTCACATCAACTCTCTACTAACTTTTATTATTATTTTATTCTTCACACCTGTCTCAAATTTAACTCAAACTCTATACATTATCAGTCAAAATCACTTCGGACTCTACTTTTTCGATTAAAAAAAAGGTTTGGGACTCATATTATAACTTGATGATAGCACGATAAAGTAAGATGGACCAGACTTAATTCAAAAAGGTTGGATTTAGTCAAATACTTATATTAAAGTGAGAAACCTTGACTACTTTTCTTGCATATATTAATGAACTCTTAAATTTGACTAGATCATAGTATGTTGTTGTAGCAAACCGCGTTATCCATAGCAAACACCTCGCACCAAACGTAAAATTTGTTTGTTTGTTCACTTTGTGGGGACACCTTTTATGCTTGAAGGTAGTGTGCAGGACAAGGTAGGTAGGGAATCAAATATTGTAGATTTCATGTATCATGTAATATTATTTCTACAATCATTGGTAAAAATTACAAAGCATTTACCACGTGACTTCAATATTACCTTTGGTCTCACTCAAACTCTCAAATGCATTATTTAATTACTTATCTTCGATCAAATACCAATCTATAAAGTGGTTTTATAGGAAAGTTAATTACATGTATAATCAATACCTCTCTCTTAATTTAACTAGATTTAGTGTATGTACTAAATAATGTCTTATTTTTAACCATACTGATAAAAATTTAGGTTATTTCAAGTGAGAAGAGTAATTAGGTATCGTAAGATAACTAATGACTTTGAAAATAAGTGTGGTGGACTATGTGATTTAATTTCAATTAATTAGTTTCTAATTTTAATTTGTCTTTTGTATGATTATTGTGTTACTCTCTTTGTCCTGTTCAATTGTTGTCCTATTCTTTTTTAGGGTGTCTCGGTTAATTGTTATCTGTTCTATATATGGAAGGTTTTCTATGAATAATTTAATCACTCAATAGAACTATTGTCCGCTTGTCATCCACTAAGTTGAAACACGAATTGTCTCTAACTCTTTCCTTGATCTTTGTGCCAAAATAAAAGAACTACAAAAAACCAGGATGAAGAAAGTATATACTCCCTCCATTCTAATGAATTGTTTACACTTCCAAATTGCATAAATAACCAAGTGAGGAGAGAGGTGATTAAAGTATGATATAAAACTCAATATAAAATACAATAGAATGCAAGTTGTAGTGTTAAACAAAACTCAATATAAAATTCATTAATCAATCTTTGGTGGGACATACATGTTGAAATTTTTTTGGGTTTCCCACGCTAAACTTTCACACAACCTGAAATTTTTGTGGGACATTTCCCACCAAATTCAAATACAACCAAAAAATATTTAACCGGATTGTAAAACATCGACGACGTTTTAGAAAACATCGACGACGTTTTTCATAAAAAAGACGATAATTGCCCTTTTGCTTTCTCTCTCTAAAACAAAACTCTCTCAAATTCAAAACCCACAAACACACTCACCTTACCCTCTCCCACACCCCCACCGCCCCCACCGCCACCACTGCCACCAGTAGCCCGCCGCCCCGCCACCCGCCGTCCCCCACCACCGTGCCTGCCGCCCATGCCGTCCCCAAACCGTATGTTTTTCTTCTTAATTTTTTTGTTTTGTTTTGTAGATCTAGTTATATTGTTGTAGTTTAATTTGTTAGAATTTGTTTGTTGTTAGTTAGTTTTTGTTTTAAATTAAACTTTTAGTTATTAGGTTGTTATTTGTATGAGATTGTATTTGGTTTGTTTTAATTTGTTTGTTGTTATAAAGTTGTTGTAATTTGTTTTGTGTTAGATTATAATTATTTCATAGTATGTTTTTTTTTGTTCTTGTTAGATTTGTTGTAAAATCAATTTGTTAGTAATTTGTTGTTAGTAATTTGTTGTTAGTAATTTGTTGTTAATAATTTGTATAGATTTGTATGAATAATTGGTATAAAGATAGAAATAATCAAATTTAATTCCGATTTCTTGTTCTTGGTTTCAAATTTGGAGGAAAAAAAAATTTTCCCCCATGGTTGGACAACCAAATCACACGTCCAACCATGGGGGAAAAAAAAAATTTCCCCAAGTTCCACCATGGTGGGACGTGTGGTTTGGTTGTCCAACCATGGTGGGATTAAAATTCTGGAAATCCACCATGGTTGGACAACCAAATCACACGTCCAACCATGGTGAAAATTCCAGAATTTTCATCCCACCATGGTGGGACGTGTGATCTAGTTGTCCAGCCATGGTGGGATTTCCAGAATTTAAATCCTACCATGGTTGGTATCCAAAAAAAAAAAATTCGCCCATGGTTTGAATTTTTTGATTAAAAGTCCGTCCATGGTTTACCCCAAAAAAAATTTTTAATTTGTTAATTAAGTTGATTAATTTAATTTTTTCGATGCTAATATGTTTTTGGAATATTATTAACGTTTATTTGAATGTTTTAATTGTGTAATGCAGATGGGTGATCGAGGAAAGAGCGTTATGGTTCCCGAAGATCGTACGGTGAACCGTAGAGTCACGGCTTCAAAGCGTCGTATTGTTTTTCGGTGTAGTAGATCTAATCCCGTTAGTAGCGGTATTTCTGACATGGAGAGGTCGGAGGAGGTAGGAGGTAGTGTTCCTCAGATCGACCAGGTTTTCGAGGAAGGGGACGACGTTTATAGGGAAGATGATATTGTTGGCGAGAGTTTGGTGGAGCCCGAGTCTGAGGGCGAGGAGGATATTGTTCAGCGGTCCGTTCCTTTATCGAGATTGGAGGCACCGTTGTCTCAGAGGTTAGCTCGGGACTCCTTTGGTCGCTATTCTAGGTTGGATGATGGTTCGCAGAGGGAGCCGCGGAAGAAGCCGCGCAGCGATAGTGATTGGCTCCTTAGAGACCCAGTTTCTGGTGGGCCCCGTAACATATCGGTGTTACGTAGTTTTGGGGGGCATGTGGCATATAGTAGTTGGACCGAGACGGAGGAGGCTAGGTCCTTTATTAAGTGTTACGAGAGGCTGAGTTATGTGGATGGGTTAGGGAGCATGGAGGTACCGGCTGATGTTGTTAGGGGGTTTCAGCTGACTGGGTTGACTGGGTTGACGATGTGCTGCACGACAGCTTTGGATGAGAACCTTCTTAGTGCTTTCATAGAGAGGTGGCAGCCGGATACCAACACTTTTCATATGCCTTTCGGTGAGATCACCATTACGCTTCACGATGTGGAGGAGATACTTGGTATCCGGCCTACTGGTACGCGGGTGTTTGTTCGGGGTACCTCCGTTGCCGGTTCTTCGAGGGAGGAGGTGGGGTTGAAGAAGGATGTGGCACATTTTTTTGGTGTACCTCCCGGAGAGGTGGGACCACCGTTATATAAGGGTGGTGGCTTGTTGGTGTCAACTTTGAGGGCTCATATCAAGGAAGGGACTGAGCAGGACTCCCTACGTGCTTATTTGATATTGTTGTTGGGACAGACTTTGTTTGTGGACAAGTCTGGTGATAGGGTGTCAGCTCAGTTGTTACCCTTACTTGATGATCTGGAGCAGGTTGGAGAGTATGCTTGGGGTGCCGCTTGTTTGGCATATCTGTACCGGCAGCTAGGCATGGCATCGCGACGGGAGGCTCGCGGTGTTAGTGGGTGTCTGCCCTTATTGCAGGCATGGATTTACGAGTACTTCCCCCAGTGTCGGCCACACGGGGGAGATTATTTGGAGGGCATGCCACGGGTGGATGCGTGGAGGCACGTTCCTCGGTTTAAGGGCGACCTTGACCATTTTCAGATGTGGCGTGTTAGGTTGGACGGGTTTAGTAGGGAGCAGGTTAGATGAACGCCTTATTGGACGCGTATGCCGAGTTCTGCGAGATATTCTCGCTATTCCGGCTATATTCGATATCAGTCCATTGTTGAGCCGTACCAGCCTGATCGGTGTATGCGCCAGTTTGGGTACATTCAGACTATCCCGATGCCTATGCCTATCCTATGTACCGAGTACCGTCCAGCGAAGAACGGTTATAATGTGGAGTTTGGCCGGGAGCCCGATACGATGTGGGGCCACGAGACTTCCTTGGTGAACTTCAAGAGTCGGTCTCGACGAGCTACGATGCCTTTCGAGGTATCTCGAGACTATGAGAGATGGTACGATGATATTTCTCACCGATTCTATTTTCCACCTTCAGATCGTCTTCATTTTATGCGTCCACCTTTCCACGCTGAGCCAGAGGTAGCCGTTGCACTTAGTAGGCAGTTCTCAGATGTCTATCGTTTACCTACTCCGGAGATGCAGCAGCAGCAGTTAGATATTTTGTTTAGTCAGATGAGTATGTACTACGACACCCATGATCAGGGTAACTAGTACCGGATATTTATGCATTGTATTTGTTTTATTCGGTTTTTATGTAGTATTGACTTATCTTTTATTTAATCAGTTATTATTTTTATTGTTTTGTTGATTTATTTACTTTTATTTATATTATTGTTGTATTGGCCAGAACATGAAAATCCTAAAATTTTGTCTATTTAAACCCTTTACCCAACAAATTATTTCCACACAACTCACTATCTTCTCTCTACTCTTAAAATATATTACTCCTCTTATACTACACTTTAATCATGGTGATGACTAACATACAACTAGTGAATTATTATCAAAATAAAATTAACGAGATAGTTAACGAGTTTCTCTTACTATTCGACCGCCTTATGATTGTCTTGAATAATCATGTACTTAATAATTTCATTAGTCGTGGCAATCCTCCCCTATCTTCGCTTCAACTAATGCATGGACCTATTTACGGTCTCAACAACCCTTCCATTCATCCTAGGAACGTAACAGAAGGTATGGTTACTTTTAATAGATTGTCTAATTTTTCCATTTAAAAAAAAATGTGGTGAATTATTATGAAGTTTAATTTTTGTTTTTTAAGAAACTGTCATCTTGAAGTGATGTGAGTGGGAGAAAGTGAGGTTGGAGATAGTTGAACTGTTTAAGAGGTGTTTGACAGTTGTCCCATATACGACCTTGCACTCTCTATGTGAAGGGGACGGCCGGATGTTCGTGGGGCCATTTCAGAGTCTTAAAACCTTTGAAATGTATGTAACTTACATAGAGGAGGAGTTTTATAGGCCTAATGGTTCTTCTTCCGAAGGATATTCAACTGATTAAGTGTTAATGAAATGTATTTAACGATCATTAATTGTTGGTTCTGCAAAAAATCGTTGTAATATTTATCAGTTTTTAATTAATGAATAAAATTGTCATTTGAGTTGTCACATCATGCTCAGAACTTTAATAAAGTTGTCATTTGAGTTGTCACATCATGCTCAGAACTTTAATAAAGTTGTCAGTTGAGTTATCACGTCATGCTCAGAACTTTAATAAAGTTGTCAGTTGAGTTGTCACATCATGCTCAGAACTTTATTAAAGTTGTCAGTTGAGTTGTCACATCATGCTCAGAACTTTATTAAAGTTGTCAGTTGAGTTGTCACATCATGCTCAGAACTTTATTAAAGTTGTCAGTTGAGTTGTCACATCATGCTCAGAAGTTTTCGGAACAAATTACAAGCCCCGCCTCTATTTAAGGAGCTCACTCCACCATCATTATTCACAAAACTTGTTATCTCATCTACTATTTTCCTAAAATCTCATCTACCATCATGCCTATGAACGATGTTGAAGAGGTTAATTTCATACAAAATAGAATTGATGAAATTGTTAATGAGTTTCTTTCCGTATTTCGCCGTTTACTAATCGTGTTTAATAATAATATCATTTGGGATTTCATGAACCGTTATGAACCTAATCTCATATCACTGCCACAAATGATGGGTACTCCCTATAAGACAAATTACCCTCATATTCCTGAAATGAATATAACTAAAGGTAAAATTTCTGTCAACTATAATTTCAAACCTTAATAATTTCATTTCTTATCATTTCAATTTGTTTGTTTAGTCTAATAAGTTGCTACCATTTTATGTTGTTTAGAATCTGTCCTTCTGAAAAGGGATGAACTAAAGAGTATCGAGGCGGAGTTGATTGAATTTTTCAAAAGATGTGAAACCATCATTCCGTCCATGACACTGCATCAGCTTATGGAGGGTTACCAGGGTGATGGTCAGATATTCCATGGCCCGCCCGAGCCAATTTTTATATACCACATTTATACCGGCGACATGGAGGAGGAGTTATTCAAGCCAAAGGAATATTCATCCACAGATTACTCCACTGATTAGTCTTACTAAAACCGACTGCATGTGTTTAATGAAAAAATGTGGTGATGATGATTTCGTTTGCAACATGGGTATTTTAATCGTTTCTTCTATGTAATGTAATTTTAAGACTTTAACTTATGTCAGCTTTATTCGAGTACTTTATTAATAAATGTCAACTTTATTCGAGTATTGTCAACGTCAATTATATTTAACCAAAAATTAACGTAAATTAAAAAAAAAAAAAACATTACATAAATATTCATCAAAAGTACAATTATATTTTGAACACATTAATAAAGTGCTTAACCGAAACTCAATTTCCGTGCAACTTCTTCATCGGTGCTTTCATTTCTACGTCTCCGACTTCTTCCCGTGGCGGTTCCGATGCAAGCGTTCCAGTTCTCGATATTTCTCTGGTACAAAGTTTCGAGATGACTGACACTTTCGTGTCTATAAGTCCGCCAAGCGGGAGCTAGTGGTGGCATGGCAACATCATCTTGCGGCCCTCTTGAATGCAACCGCATCCAATGACTGTGGTAGTTTACAATCCACATAACACCAAAGGGTTTTTGACCTGGAACCAAAGCCCTAAGTGGTAAAATTGTCCACATAACACCAGTTGAAGGTGGTTGCAAATACAAGTAAGTGGTCGGAAGACATCCAATGCTCCATACCGCATGGGATCTCAAGATAGAACTCGGCACGCCTCAATGTACACTCAAAGCCTGTCAAACCAGTCGTAGAGGATGGATGAGTACCGAACAGGTTCTTATAGACGTCGTCGCTCCTAATCTCTCGGGCACACCACATCCTCATCTGAAGGTAGTCGCCCTCTTGCCCCCGTTGGGCATGTGATATAACCCGGTAACCACAGTGACCATCGTCACCGACATCTACCCAACCATCGAACTGGCCCCAAAGCACCTCCGGTACCCCGTATCGTTTAGACCAAGTTGAGAAAAGGCCAACGGTGTAGTTTCTTTCTAACGGAGCGTTTGGTGGTCCTGGAGGAAAGTCCCCAAATAAGTGAGTACGAGCAGTAGATCCATCGGTGCTAGGTGTCCCATATTTCCTTTGACTATGCTCGAAAGACGACTTGTTCCTAGTCGTGGATTTTTTTGGACGGCCTTTCGGGTTCTCGTTAATAGGAGGTGGCAAAACGTCCTCGTCCTCCGGATGTAGGGCGTCACGCATCTTCTCGGCTACCAACCTACGACGAACCGGGTCACTGTTTCTAGCTTCCACTACTAACCCATCAAACTCATCATCATCGGTTCTCGGCATTTGATCAACACTATCAAATACCAAGGTCTTCCAAAAAACGTGAACATCATCAACATGGACCCTCCTACCTCTCCTACTCAAATAAACCAATTTGCATGCACAAGGTAGGCCATGAGTTGTCTCAAGCACATGTCCACATCCCTCCTCTAACCCGACACCAAGACAAAGCCCTCTCTGAAGCTCCTCCTCCATTATTCCTATTGCCTTCGTCGACACGACCCCTAGCAACAATGAGAACAAACGACTAGTTCTACGAGGCCGACTACTTGAATCCTCAAGTGACTTTCTAATCTCCGAGTGTTGACTATCAAGCATGTCATTCATCTTCGACCACATACTATCAAGTGTCAAATTTGCACTTTTCAACCATGACTTAAGTAGAGAATGAGCCGACTCGACACGGGAAGTAGACGTGTTACCGAAATGTAGTACATCGTTTGTATAACATTGCACAAACTTCTCCTTGTGCATCGCCCAAGTGCTCAAAACATATCTCCCTAAGGGAACCCACTTTACACAAAAAGACTCCAATGCTTTTTCATACTCTTCCACGGTTAATGCATCAATAACCCGTACCCAACCCGCTTCTGGATTATAGTAGACAAGATCTCTATACCACTCGGTCTTGTAGATGTTCAGGGTTTTGGCATTGATGGTGCGGTTCACGTGCCACCGACACAAGAAATGACTAGAACCGGGAAACACCTCCATAAGAGCGGCGATCAAACCCAACTCCCGGTCGGTGACGAAGACGGTAGGGGAAAAAAAGACAGGTGCAAGAATGTCCGACAACCGCCTCAAAATCCACGTGTAGGAATCCTCGGACTCCGTAGAAACAAGTGCACAACCAATTAGGAACGAATTCCCGGTCGGGGTAACACCGACAATCTCAGCCAGTGGATTCTTATAGGTGTTTGTCTTGTAAGTAGAATCAATGAGCACAACATAATGATAGGCTCGGAAAAGCTGCACGGCTACGGGATGTGCCATGAATATATGAGAGCTCTGTCGTGTCTCCGGATCACTCAAATGCCACATCAAATAATGTGCTTCTACCGCAAGAGCAAACATTTGTTGAGCCGTGTTCCTTCCACCCCTAAATTCCCGCCTCAGTTTCTTTGTCTCGTTATATATTTGATTATTTGACGGTTGAGGTTTAGCCGGCGTTTTTTGGTGAAGAGCGTTCTTGATGTCTTTTGGAAGCACACCGGCCTTAACCTGTTGCCTCACATACGCTTTCTCCTCGTCATCCAAAGCCGCAAAATGACGATCACCATCCTTGTAAACCACTTCCTCGTGATTGTGAAACCCTTTACCCTCGGCGGTGATTATGTTCCAAACTGCACCGCTATTGTCACCTTGCCGAGGGTAGTTCTGCACGGCTCGGATACGGAAAGTGCATCCACACTTATTCGACCCACGACGCTTCTCAGGATCATCAATTGGAGGAGGTCTACCATACCTTGAACATCGAAAGTAAGATGCCAACACCCCGTCTTTTCTTCTGTTTTTTGCCCCATTATTTGCTTTAACCAAAGCAAAACCATGATCCATTGCAATCCTACTCGCCCAATTAAAGGCATCATCGCGGGTAACAAAACCTAACGTCGTTTCAAAAAACGGATTGTAATCGGTGTTATTATTCTCAAATTCCTTAAACGAGTCCTGTTCAATGCAAATACGACGCTAATTAGACATTAAATAATTAATATATATTAGTAAAACATGATCTACATACGTAAAATGTTATTAATCATGAATATAAAAAAACGATATCATCTCACCATGGTCAGATGAAGAACTGGAGGTCATGGACCATGACCAGACCTCCATTTCACACGTCTGACCATGGTGGGACGTGTGAACTGGAGGTCTGACCATGGCCAGACATCCATTTCACACGTCCCACCATGGTCAGACGTGTGAAATGGATGTCTGGCCATGGTCAGACCTCCATTTCACACGTCCCACCATGGTCAGACGTGTGAAATGGATGTCTGGCCATGGTCCATGACATCCAGTTCTTCATCTGACCATGGTATTTTTTCATAATTATTTTTGAAAAACCGCAATTGAATTTTAACTAACTAAGACGTTACGTAAATCAATTAAGTTAGATAAGTTTAAACAAACAATTAACGGATTCCGGGGAAAAAAAAATTAACAAACGTAAAATTTGATTAATATGTGAACATACCGAAGATTGTTCGTCCGCCATGATAATCGATTTAGGAATATTGTTGTTGTTCGATTTAGTCAAATTGTTGTTTTTGTTAGATTTTAATTTTTTTGGTTCAATTTAGTTGTTTTGATTTTAGGAGAATTAGAGAAGAGAGAGATAAGAGAGATAGAGAGTATAAGTCATTAAGGGCATTATCGTCTTTTTTATGAAAAACGTCGTCGATGTTTCCTAAAACGTCGTCGATGTTTACCAGGCGCCATATTTAAGGGTGAAATGTTTCCCTTCAAAGTGAAATAACCTAAAGAATTACCCTTATAAAATGGTTAAATACAACATTTACTCCTAAAAACCAAACATTAAGTTTCTTACAGCTTCATACTAAGTCTCATAACAATAAATGCTTAAACTATTTAATGCCTCCCTACATATTGCCTTTGAATCCACAAAGAAAATCCAATGCCTACATTATTGCAGCTAAGGCAGCAGCAGCATAGCAACAGAAGCTGCAACCAAGGTAGCACAGACACTCCTCCTTAACTAGTCGTCCCGTGTCGGACACTGTGTCGGACACACGGACACCTATAAATAAGGAATGAGAGGTTGAAATACTAAAATAGATTGATTAGAAGATGAGTTGGATGAGAAATGAGAATAAATTATAGTTAGAGTTAAATTTTACCTCCAATTATTTACATTTAATATAAAATACCAATATAAAAAAAAATCGTACGTTATTTATAACTATAAAATATATATTTTATTAGATTTAAATGTCGTGTCCCGTGTCCTAAATTTCACGAGATGCCGTATCACGTGTCCGTGTCCGTGTTTGTTTTCGTGCTACCTAGGCTGCAGCCTGCAACAGCAGCAATGACTGCAACGATGGTTGCCTAGACGGAAGCATCAGCAGCAGTGGCTGCCTAGACGGCAACATCAGCAGCAGTGGCAGCTGCAACTGCACTCAATGAAGAAGAAGAAGAATAAGTAATGATCGAGGATACTACAATACAAGAAGAAGAGCAAGAAGTTGCAAAATGATCGAAGACATTACAATACATGAGGAACGGGAAGTCGCTAAAGTAAGACCAGCCCCTTTAAAATATAGGTTGAGTAACGAAACAAGGAGGACACTTGCACAAATGATGTTACTCGGATATAGAAACAATAAACTCAAACATGATTTCTTAATAAAATTGAGTCGAGAGTAACATTTCAAGGATGACAATTCACAAATACTGAACTAAGGTGAAAAAGCAAATTGATGAGGGCAAATTAGTGGCAGTGGATATGGCATACAAAGGCAGCAAAAAAAGAGTCATTGTTGACTTGGAAATGGTACGATCCATCCCTTTGTATAAAAGAAAAAGTGTTAGGTCTCTTGCATTTGCCATGAACCTTAACCTATCCACCGTGCATAGACTTATTAAGAAAGGAAAAATAAGGTCACACTCAAATGCAATTAAGGCACAATTAACCGAAGCAAACAAGATGGCAATGATGAAATGAGTGTTATGCAAAATTAGTAACATTAATTTAGGACATAATCTACAATTTGATGAAATGTATGATGTAATACATATAGATGAGAAATGGTTTTTTATGAGTCGGCCTTCTCAAAAATTTTGCGTACTACAAAATGAAGAAGACCCTCATAAATCATGTTCCTCTAAGACCCGTATGACTAAAGTTATGTTCATGGGAGCATCGGCAAGACCTAGAATAACCGATGGAGTTGTTACTTTTGATGAAAAAATTGGGATTTTCTCATTCAGTTGCATTGTTCCAGCAAAAAGGTCTAGCAAGCACCGAAGTAGGGGGGCTCTTGAAACTAAACCAGTAGATCGTATCACAAGAGCAATAATTAAAACATGCATGATAAAGAATATTCTACCAGCCATTAAGGCAAAATGGCTAGACGGAAAGGGCGGAAAATTATTCATACAACAAGATAATGCGAGACCTCGCAATATACCAAATGACCCCAACTTTAAGAGGGCAGCTACGGACAACAGTTGGGATATAGAACTCATATTCCAACCCCCCAACAACCCCAACCTCAACATTTTAGACCTAGGACCATTTCAGAAGTATCCAAACATTTCAACATGAAAAAGCACCAAGATGGGTTGTGCAGTTAGTAGATGCAATTTGACGGTCATATGAAGAAATCAACCTAGTTACTTTAAACTACACGTGGTTGACGTTACTACTTTTAGATAATTACTTTAATAATCAATTATCTTTGCCTATGATTACACTTATCAATCAAACAACTCTCTTCATCCTTTTTTTTGTTTTCGGATGAATTAGCCTAGGTGAGTCGCTCCTTAGGCATACGTGGAGTACTTTCTAATTTTTTTTCAATTTTTTTCCTTTTTTTTTATAATATCGTGAATAGTAAAACAACGGCATTAGAAGCAAATTTTACGGGTTACTACTAATACGAGTTCCGGCTCATATACTCTTAGTAGGTTCATAAAGTAGAGCCATTTTTCATTTATACTGATAAATATACAGTTCTAGTTTATAAAGTCCGATAGTTCTATTTATATAATATATCTTAAAAATTATTTTATTCGGGGTATTATAGCGGCAATGAAATCGACGATGACAACGGTGATGAGAGAGGGTTATATAGTTGGAGAGTGTGAGAGATGGAGGAAGTGTTAGAGAGAGATTGAGAGCAGCGTTGAGAGAGTGTGGGAGTGTTGGAAAATGGAGTCTATTGTGTCTTAGAGTTTTCAGAAAATGAGAGGAGTGATTAAGATTAAGCGTAAATTAATTGTAGTTATTAAGCGTAATAGGCCCACAACCCACTTGACTTAAAATGTACCAAAAATAGAAATGTAAAATATCGACTTGTACCCCTTGATTAGGAATGTGTAAACATATGACGTGGACGGAGGGAGTAGTACTCTACCCCTTCATTTCGTTTTATAGTCCTCTTCTCTTATGTATCCCAATTTGGTTCATATTTCAAACTCTTTAGTATAATTTGAAAGCCTACTTCATGAGATTGAATATGTTGAATACATATGAAGCCTTGTCTTTCTATTATATGATAAGGCTATAGTTCTATAATTAATAGCATATGTCACTAAGACTTATGCTTACCCCGTCTTAAGCTAAAGTTTAAGATGAATATATATAAAAATTTTCCTTATACTTATTAACCAATAACATTCATGTAGTTTGAAAACTTTGATCACTTTATGCTCCCATAATACGAGGAAATTGACGGTAACCGTATTAAACTGACCTTACATCCTAACAACTATCGTATACACGATCTCACAAAAGGCACTTCTCATTTTGAAGTGAAATTAATTGATAAGTACATAGTATCTGAATTCGTTTTTTTTAAATATACTTCCTCCTTTCAACTTCATTCTACCACTTTACCTTTTCATGTTTGCCAAGACGTGTTTTATGCGCTAAATATCTTTAGATACGTATTTGCAAAAATTATAAAAGTAAGATATTTTTAATGTATTCGTAAAGACGAAACAAATAAGATCACACATGAATATATTTTCACTTATATATTGAAGGAAATTTGCAATTAGATGCCGACTCATGAATAGTGTGCAAAAGTGAAAGTGGTAGAGTGGAGTTGAAGGGAGTAAGTAACATACAAAGTAAAAATAAGTAAATAAATCGTATTTCCATATACTACAAACATGTTATGACCTTGAAAGAGAATAAAAGATAAAATAAAGCACTCGGATTCAAGGCGGTTTACTAATTATATGCTACCTCTAGACCTGGCAAACAGGTCAGCCGGGTCAGGTTCGGGTCGGGCCGGTGATGAGGTTAAAAGTCGTCACAACCAAATCAAACAAAAGCTCAAATAGTAGTATGCCACCGAACACAAGGACGGCGGGGGTTACTTACTATTAGCTAATTCAAATCGAAGTTTAGCCTAGAAAGAAAAGGTTTGATTGATAACTAATAGGAATCAAGACGATGAAAAAATAGACTAATTAAATCGATTAAAATAAATTTAGGGTGCTCGGGTTCACCTAAGTAGGAAGAGGGAGATGCAAGAGTCAACAAGGATAAGAGTGAAAAAACAATAAAGGATAAGAGTGAAAAAACAATATTAAGTCCTAATCGAAAACATTTTGATCAAGGGTTCTACTTAAGTCTAGATCGACGAGCTTTCACAATCATCAAACTAAAATTTATCATGAACATGGCATAAAACACTACATTTTTAACTTTCGATTCAAGGATAGCATAAAAAAAATGAAATATTCAAATTTTCATTCAAACAATTCATCAAACACTTAGCATATATGTATGAACAAGAATATAAGTCAATCACCCAAATCCCAACATCAACAACCCGTTATCACCCCCTCTTATCTACCTAAGATCCCCTAGACCCCATAAGGGAGTCTACTCACTCATACTAATAGTAATAAAAGTAATTATATTGAACAACAAAGCAAACAAGCAAGAAAACATAATATTCAAGTAATTATTCAACTAATTAAAACAATAATGAAAGTGGAATAAGATTAAAAGAAGGTATAGAGAATAAAATGAACTAACAAGCAATAAATATGAGAACTTGGATTGAATGCGTGAAGAATTTTTTCAATCCCTTGATTACAACCCAACAACACTGTAGTTCAACTCTAATTACCGAAACTTAAGACTAGATTAAGGAAAAATTCAAGTTTGCTAATGAAAGGATTAAGCTAAGTAGAAGATCTAATTTCTAGGGTTTCATGTCCTTACAATTTTCTGAAAACGTCTATTTATACACCTGGGTATTAATGAGGTCTTGAGGGGAATAAAACTGAAAAAAGACAAGTCGTGGTTGCCAACCGGTCGACTAGTCGCCTGTCCGCCGGCCATTTGACAGCTTGTGTGGACTCTAAGACCTTCAGGAAAAGTTGGTCGATCGACCGACCGCCTTCTTCCCGACCGGGTGAAAACCCGTAGTAAGTTTATGGCCAAATGTGGTGTAGGAGGGATCTCAGCAGGTAAACCGGCCGCCTGATCAGCTAAAAACCCGTTGTAAGTTGATGCAGAATATTTGTAGTGTGGATCTCAGCCAGCCAGCAACAAGTTGGGACCCCTTTACTCCGTGTTTCTAGCTTCACTTGCCTTGAGGGATTCTCAGTCGGTGGACCGGCCGCCGGCCGAACGGCTGGGAACCCCTACCCTTCCTTTCCTCCCTTCTCTTCATTTAATAGTTAAACAATGCAGGTGCCTTTTGTACAATTCCCTCTAATCGCCTTGAATAGCTGTAATAGGCGATTGAACGGGATAAAATCGACAAATAGAGAAATAATACACACAAGTAGACTCAAAATGCAATAATATGCTAAAAATGGATGAAGAAAAAGGGGAATAATCGATATAAAATAGGGTTATATAAGTCGGTTCGGTCTGGTAAGTTCAGGTCTCTGACTGATTTTGGGTTAATTTGGATCGGGTCAGGGAATTTTGGGTTTCAGGTATGTTTCACGTTTGTTGTCGGGTCTGTTTTAGGTCAATCAGGTCGGATTATTTCAGGTCGGGTCATTTTCGGGTTAATGAATATGAGAGAAAAATTCAATTTAATTTTTTTTTGTTCAATTAGAGTTATGTTTTGTCGGGTCATTTTCAGGTTGAGTGGTTTCATATCGGGTCAGTTACGGGTCAATAAAGCTCGAGTCATGTTCGAGTTGGGTTAGGTCAAATTGGGTTTCGAGTCATATTCAGGTGTTGTAGTTCGGATCTCGGGTGAGCCTTTTCGGGTTGGGACTTGAGGTGGTGTGAGTGTGTGACCTTGTGATAAATGATAAAAGAGCTTTGTAGGTGTTGTCAAAGTTGAGGGAGGCGGTTAACAGAATCAAAGTGACAGAGTAAAGTAGTAAGGTCATGGAGAGGATGAGTGGGAAAGTATAAGGGTATAGGTGAGGATTACAAAGAATGTAAGTGTAAAAGTGAGAAAACTTAAAAACATAAGGGTACAGACTGGGATGTCCGATTTTGTGCCGGGACGGATTGTCGCTGATGCTGCTCAGCGCAAATGTGCTAAGTATGGGGATTTATGCGTGGCTGCTGGCTATGGTTTCCTGCCCTTCTCTTTCTCTTCGCTTGGAGAGCTGGGCTCGGATGCTGTTGACTTGCTCAAGCGGATCCAGAAATTCTCGGTATCTCAGGATGCTGGGGCTCGGGTGGCCGCTTGTATCTTTACTAGACTTAGTTTTTCTATAGCTAAGGGGGTGGGGGCCTAGATTGTCTCCCCACCAACTTCTTGTAAACTTTACATTTTACAGCTAAGGGGGAGTCGGCTTCCCGGTGTTTTCCCCCCTACTATTGTTTGGCCCCTGCGTGGTGTCTCTGTTTTGGGTGGACCTGTCAGTACTTGTCCTATTTTTGGCGGTGAGCTTGTGACAAGGAGAGTGACTAAGACCATTGAGCTTATGGACTTAGTCGCGAGGATTGAGGACCCGCAATGCGAGTTGCTTCTGCTTCGTGCTTGTACTGGTATTTCTAAGCTATATTTTTCTCTTCGTACTTGCTCCCCTTGAGTCTTTGGGTCTGTCCATCTTCGCTTTGATGCAGCGCTTTGTTCTAGCTTGGAACGTATAGTCACCGCGTCTGGGCCTGGTTTTGGGGATTGGCAGTGGCGTCTTGCCACTTTCCCTTTTCAGTTGTGTGGGCTCGGTGTTTATGCTGCGGGGGATGTTTTACATTATGCTTTTCTGGCTTCTCGTTTGCAGTCTGCAGATTTGCAGGCTACGCTCCTACGACCTTCTGGTATTTTAGATGTTGGTCGTACTTTTGATGATGCCTTGCGGGTGTTTTGGGAGGCTACAGGTTCTGATTTTTTACGTGATCCTAGTGAAATCGCTGCCCCTAAACTTATGAAGAAATTGACAGATATATATTTCGCGACGGTTGCTGCTTCTTCAGAATCTGTTTTCTCTTTGACACCGCGTCAGCTTGCATTGTGGAAGTCTCAGCAGGGTGCCCACTCCTCTGATTGGTTGCGTGCGGTTCCTATCTCTGGGTTGGGTCAGACTATGAACAGGAGGACTTACCGTAGTGTGCTGGGGTATCATCGACTGGGTGTCCCATTATTCACGGTGTCTCGGCCTTGTCCTACTTGCTCTCGGGTTTTTGCTGATGATGTGTATGGGGACCACGCTGTTTCTTGTACTGGTACTGTGGGGGTTAAGCATCGGCATAACCTCGTTCGTGACACCTTATTCGACATCTGCTATAGGTCTGGTATTTCTGCGGACAAGGAGGTTGATATCGGTTTGGTTGACGGGCATGGCGGATCTCTTCGTCCCGCGGATTTGCTTCTTTATTCCTGGGACAGAGGGCGTGATGTGTGTGTTGATTTGACAGGGTCTTCCCCCTTGACTCAGACTGGGATGTCTGATTTTGCGCCGGGACGGGTTGTCGCTGATGCTGCTCAGCGCAAATGTGCTAAGTATGGAGATTTATGCGCGGCTGTTGGATATGGTTTCCTACCCTTCTCTTTCTCTTCGCTTGGAGAGCTGGGCTCGGATGCTGTTGACTTGCTCAAGCTAATCCATAAATTCTCGGTATCTCAGGATGCAGGGGCTCGAGTTGCCGCTTATATTTTTTACTAGGATTAGCTTTGCTATAGCAAAGAGGGTGGGGTCAGATTGTCTCTCAGTTTCCCACCAACTTCATGTAAACTTTTCAATTTATTTTAATGAAAGCTGCGCGCATCCTTCATAATAATAATAATAAAATAATAATAATAATAATAATAATAATAATAAATAATAATAATAATAATAATAATAATAATAATAATTTTTTGTAAACTTGTTGTTGATCTTAATAAAAATTGCGGTTTATAATAATCATGATAATTTTAAAAAAAAATTATTAGTTACATTTCTAATTTAAGCAATGAGCAATAACAATATTTATGGTAGAAAGTTGATTTTAATTGCCTAACACCTTCTCAAGAGGCATATTTTACAAGTTATCGTCAAGGATTTAAAGCCTCTTGTTTATCTTTTTCATTGTTTTTCTCTTAGCCATTGTTCTAGGAAACTCAATAGGAGAGCTCACGTGATAGCAAAATCTGAGTATCACCTAAATTGTCATTATTATAAATTAAGATAATATATGAAATTGTAAAGAGGCGAAGTGCACTGAGCATCACATTCACCCCTGGAAGAAAAACATTAACAAAATAAGGCTAATAAGAGTCCAATTTAATTGTTCATCAATACTAAAATACAAATATATTGATTCGAGACTACCACATATGTCCGGTAATAAGTTTAAGGAAATTATTCAAAAGGGTAGTTAAAGTTTCCAATCCATCCATACATTTCCCTATTGTTATTCAATAATTGCTCTATATGGAAACCCAAATATTTTGATCCATTTCACCACATATGTCTTTTAAGGGGTGCTAATGAGACGAGACAATTCGCGAGCAACTCGAGATCGGGTTGGTCAATGCTTGGCTTGTCACTTGTGTGAGCACGACTCGAGAGGTTAACGAGCTAAGTTGAGCAATCACTGGCTCGACTCAAAAAGGTCTTGAGCAGTTCAAAATTGTGTAAATAGATAAGATACTGTTCATATTTTATAAAAATATTTATCATGGTTATATTTTTATATCATACATATCAAATGTCTCACTTATTTGCCAAATTTTTTCACATATAACCCTCAAGCCTTGTTATTGAAAATATTTTAAAAAAAATATATAAAAAATTAACAATTATATATAGGTTCGATTCGAGCCCGCATTCACGTTAAATCTCATAAACTTGAAAACAAGCTCATTTTTTTCAAGACCGAATAAACTTAAGATTGACTCGAGCTTTGACTCTTAAAGCACAAGCCGAGCAAGTCTAGGCTCGTTAACTCCCAGGTTAGTCCAAATTTCCTATCCATCGGCTCTTTACTTGTTATCTTCTACACTGCTATCTCTTTTCCAGGCGACACACAGGTTTAACTCTCTTCTCTCTTCTCTCTTCTCTTTCCTTGTATCCTTTACATACAACTATACAGCTATACAACTGAATTTATTATTGTTCTTTTGCCCATATATTAAACTTTATTTTGTCTCTTTTCCCTATATTTCTTGCTATTACCTTCCATGTTCAAATACTTTCTTATAGTTTTCTTGTAGATTGTAAACTGTAATGTCACTTGTAAGAAAACCCAAATTATTATTATTATTATTATTCATAAACTAAAACTGCCTGTTTATTTGTTTAATTGGGCACCTCTTAAGTTCAACTGCTATGTTTTTCTTTTCAAGTTTGAATTTTGTGAGTGTTAGGATTTTGCAATTTTGATGGTTTTTCCGATAACACAACGCTAAGACTGCGTTAACCCTTCACCCTTATCTCTCTATTTGCGAGAGCCATTGAGACACAAGAGCTTCTGTTGTTGGGGTTTTAGTTTGAAGTGCTTTGGTGTTGACATTTTGTAGTTTGTATTTTGTGTTTTAGTTATTGGAAAGGAGTCGAGGACAAGAGGCATTATGTTAGCAAGGATTTCGTCGGATCTTTAGTGGGTTGAAGCAATATAAGACAATTACTTGATTGAAATTGTGAAATCGTTTACTTGGGGAATCAATAGGACTAGCATATTGAGCTCATGAGCAAGATAAGATGCCATTGGTTATGAAGACTATATCCCCATTTGGTCTTTTGCCGCCCATCGATAAGGGGTCTTTGGCTCCTATTAGTTTGTCCTTAAGGAAGGTTGAAGTATATAGAATCCGTAATAGAATTTGCTTGAAGAAGACATCTATCCCCCAAAGTTTTTTTGCGCTTTCAAAAAATGATTTAGTTTTGGGAGTCGTCCATAGTCCCTTTTGCCACGCAAAAAATATTTCGGAGGATTTAACAAATACCCGGTTGCCCAAAGATTCTGTAAATGGGAAATTCGCTGATATTGAAGAGCTAGAGTTGCTAGATAAGCCTTTGCCGATTCCCGTTAATGAAGTCTCTGAGACGGAGATTATCAATGAGTCTACAAAGCCAGATAAGGATGAGGCGTTGGAGCCTTTCTTAAAGTTCTTTAATAAGTCTAAAACATTAGAGGATCAGCAAGTAGAAGACGATTCAGCTAAATATGAGACAGTGTCTAAAAAGATTATTGTAGAGTATTATGAGCCTAAGCCTGGTGACGTGGTTGTTGGGGTAGTTGTTTCTGGCAACGAGAACAAGCTCGATATCAATGTAGGGGCAGACTTATTGGGCACAATGTTGACCAAAGAGGTGCTTCCTTTGTATGACAAGGAGATGGATTACTTACTATGTGATTTAGATAAAAATGCTGAAGAGTTCATGGCAAATGGGAAGATGGGGATTGTTCAAAAACAGGATTTAGTCAGTGGTAAACCATTTTCTGGGAGGCCGATTGTAGATGCTGGAAATGTCATAATTGCTGAGGTTCTTGGTAGAACACTTAGTGGCAGGCCATTGCTTTCAAGTAGGCGCTACTTCAGACGAATTGCTTGGCATCGTGTGAGGCAGGTTCTTTTCTCACTTTTTAAATTTGTGTGGTTCGTTTTTAGTACTCTTGTGAAATCAACTATAGTTTTTGTTTGTCTACTTATATTTTATTCGTAGACTCTATACGTTAGCTAATAGTAGAGGTTCTTTTCTCACTTTTTAAATTTGTGTGGTTCGTTTTTAGTACTCTTGTGAAATCAACTATAGTTTTTGTTTGTCTACTTATATTTTATTCGTAGACTCTATACGTTAGCTAATAGTAGCTTTTTTTACCATGCACAATTATAGAGAAGTGGGTGAAGCTCAGCTAAGTAGGGGCTTCGCTTTTCCCCTTTCGCATAACTATTTGATTCTCACAACGTACTAGATGAGGATTTCCTTTATCCCTCTCCTTATCCGTAGGCACTAACCTATCTAATACTCCCTCATTTTAAATCCACGAGCCCCATAAATTCAAGAGCTCTCGCAATTTTTTTGGCCCGGGATACTTGGAATTGAATGTAGGGAGTATAATGTATAAAATAGAGGTCAATAGCGTACTCTTGCACAATCATTAAGCTCAGTCATTTCCATGCTGTTGCAAATACTCGATTAGTAAGGCATAACTTTGGAAGTGTCTGAATATTTGTTGAATTGTAACTGGTCAATGGCTCATTAACTTCTCTTTTTAAAGAAAAGAGTAGAGATAAGGGTAGATTAAAAATAATAAAAAAGCTACTTTGAGCATTGAAGAGGCGTTACTTTTTTTGTTTAGTTTTGGGATTCAATATTTGTTTTTACTAAGCATTTTGTTTGTGCAGATAGAACAACTAGGGGAACCTATTCAGGTGCGAATTACGGAGTGGAACACAGGCGGATTGCTCACAAGAATTGAGGTGGGATGCAGACTTGATGCTACTCTGTACAGTTTTTGCATATATTCATCATATTGTATATTTAACAATAGTATATGATCTCCACTTTACAGGGTTTACGAGCTTTCCTTCCAAAGGCTGAGTTAGTTGAGAAAGTAAACAGCTTTGCCGATCTGAAAGATAAGGTAATATATTTTAGGGTTTTATTTAACTTGAATACTTGTGTATGCCTTGAAGGGTTTCACGAAAATGAGAAATCTCACAAAAATGAAATACTTTGCTGACAATTATGTGAGACATCTAGTATTTGCTCTCTTATTGACCACCCTGAGGCGATAGTAATTGTAAAGCGTAGCTTGCAACATTTTCTTAAGCCCAGTTGTAATAGGCTTTAGGCTATTAGCTATTATGAAGTACGCCCTCTCATTCACTGGAGTCATACCATTTATTGAATATATGTGAGTACTATTTTATTCAAATGGTATGATTTCAATGAATGGGAGGACGTACTATTTACCAACTTATTGTAAGCTTTTAGCTGAAAAAGGTGATGCATCTGCAATACCAATTCTTTCAGGTTTTCTTACAAGTAGGACCAATACTTTGTGATACAAATCCATTTTAGGTTGTTGAGTGAATAACATGGTTATGAGATGCTAAACTGTCTATTAGATTTCCTTAACGCAGCATGGGCCTTATTTTGTACCATCAACAATTTTTCTGTGTATTTGGGTCTCGCTCCTCAAACAGGACCATACAATCTAATATTAAACATGTAAACTGCTTTTCTCTGCTCCTCAAGTCCTCAGGCTTCTGGTTTGAGTCGCTCTGTCGGGAACTCTAATTATTGATTTCAGTCCTCCCAGCTTCGTGGCTTAGAATTCTATTTTCAGTGTATGTGTCTTGTATTTAAGTGAGACTCAATTGTTCCTCCCCCTTCAAAGATATTGCTTTTGTATGCAATCATTAGCTTTCACATAAACCTGAATGTTTTTTGGTATGATATCCTGTATGCTCCGCATAGTACAAGTTTATAGCCTGTACAGAGTAATGGATACCTCTCATTACTGAACGTCAATCATCAGACCGAATTACTGAGAGTAGGTAACAGGCCACCGCATTTATTGTCCTATATCTCCTTGAATTTGAACCGGCGAGGTAGTAGCTTCCATGGTGGGCCTGATAACTCTGAGAATGTGTCGGTGAGGCCTCCCTGTTGAAGTTTTCTCCCGAGTCCCGACAAACTACCCATGTGGGTCTGGCGTTGGTGATTTCTTTAACCATGATTCGCAATTGGACTACATATGCCCCCTATCCCAAATTTATGGCGCCTATTTGACTTTCTTGGGATGTCGAAATTGACTTTCAATTTCTGGAAATACAAGTAGAGATACAATTTGAGTTTGTCATGTTTGATTTACTAAATCTAAAATTTTATTTATTTTTTCCTAAAATTTGTCACCATTGCATATTACTATCTAGCTAGAAAATATTTGTCGAAGTCAGTTAAATAGTAACAACTAAATGAAAAGAAAGGAGTGAGGAGCAACAAATAATATGCCTATGACATGATGATGGTATCTATTATGCCTAATGGGAAAGATGTGGTACACAGCTCACCATTTATGTTCGATTTCGTTTATCTAGCTGCATGGTCAGGGAGTCGGCACCCCTGCCCCCTTATAAATTGGAGATTGCTTATTTGATGGTTTGTTTGGTTGATTTACTCTATCACCGTGGTAGCTTCTATTGTTGCCAGGACCTGAGTTGTAGGTTTCACAAATCGTTATGTCATGAATTCATGATCCTTGAACAGGATTATAGAATATTCGGGGGTTATACTGTTATGTCTTCATCACAGCTTATTCTTCACAATTGTCTGTGCAGGTAGGAAGTAAGATGTATGTTCAGCTTAATCGAATAGATGAAGCCAACAATGACTTGATTCTTAGTGAACGAGAAGCCTGGGTGAGTTAAATTTTATTGACCCTAATACCCTATGTCTACTATATTACCCGTTGTACAATTAGTGTATGATGGATGACCTGCATTCTATGATTTCCCAGTTCGGATTGAGACCGAGCTTTCTTTTTAATGTTATAGGAAAAATTGTCTCTCCGAGAGGGAGCGCTTCTGGAAGGAACTGTTAGGAAGATTTTTCCCTATGGTGCCCAAATCCGATTAGGTCAAACTAACAGGAGGTAAGGTGCATTACATGCTTTGTTGCCGAGTTCTGCATTCTTTGAAATATTACTGTAAAAGCCCTAGTTCACAAGTAAACTTTCAACTTTGGAAATAGCTGCTGGAAATAATCATTATTGGTGCTTCATTAAGGAATTAATTTTTCTATTTTCTTCCCATGGGATGAAATTTACATTTAAGCTATCTAGTATGAAAGAAATTAGGAAAAATAAATTGTGCTTTGAAGTTTGAACTAAATTTTCCGCGGGTAATCCACTTTACTTAGCTTGTGCAGACTGCAGACCTGATAAATATATATCTGTAGTTCACTTACCGTGTGCTGCACTGAACTGTAGTCTACCACTCTGCCTCCTTAAGTGCATCATGTGCCTGTATGTCAGCTTTAATAAGGGACTTTGGTAACATGGTTTCTTTTGGAGGAAAATTATAGGGCATTAATCATGATTCCTTAATTATTATAGGGGTTTTTTTTTCCATAAACTACCTTTTATTTAGGGTCATTTGTGAACAACTACCTTTTTTTTTTGCTTTCCACTACCTGTTAGCTCTTCTTTTTGCAAAATACTACCAAAAATCCACTTCCGGCGAAAGAATGTTAACTTTCCGGCGTTGACTTGCTCTTTTCTTCCTTTTCACACATATAACCCAAATTTTCCCCTTTGTTCACCCAATTTTTTTTTATTTTTTTTTGAAAAAGCTCATCTACATACCCAATACCCTATCAAAAGCAATACCAACGCATCAACCATCTAAATCTCCCTCTCCATCTCTGTTGTCATCTTTACTGCCACCTTTACCTTTGCCCTTACATTTTGACAACCTATAGATGATTCATCAACCTAGTGTCTATCTCAGTTATATAACATACCCTCTTTATCTCTTCATGATGATGATGATGGGCATAAGAAAACTGATGAGATAACAAACAAGTGATCCTAAAAGTGAATCCATGATAATTTTCGAATAGTTAGCACTAGGCATTGATTTTGGCCATGATGGATCATAATTGTTGTAAAAGAATTTACCATATTCAGATAAATGTCAATGTTGAGTTTGTTAGGTGAATTAGGATTTTGATTCGGGTAAGAGATGGAGAAATTGAGGTGGTTAATGTTGGGTTTAATCAATCTTTATAGTCGATTATTAGGGCTATAAAGTAAAGAGTTGGATTCAACATAAAAAAGGTAAGTCAACGCCAAAACGTTGACTGTTTTACGCCGGAATTAGATTTTTGGTAGTCTTTTGCAAAAAGAGTAGAAATAAAAGGTAGTGGAAAGCCAAAAAAAAAGGTAGTTTCTGACAAAAAAACCTTATTATAACTTGTAGAAGTGTAAGGACATCCCAAGACACAAAGCAACCCAGGCATAACACTGTTATTCGATAATGAACTCAGAGAACTTATCGATTGTCAAGAACATAAAGAGATAGAACCCGTTAATAGTTTTATCATAACAAGTTATATATCTCCTGGTAAAATAATTGTCTCTCCTGAAAAAATTATAATGAAGGCCTGGTAAGTGGTAATGCCACAGCCTTCTAAGAACATTTACCAAGATTATTAACTGCAGTACGATTTGCCTTGTGGAATTTCTATTCTCATCTCTTGGCTATAAAGATATCTTCGACTCTATGGAAAGTGACTATTATTGATCTTGGTTACTTAGATCCAGTTGACCCCATTCCGTCACGGCAATGTAACGGACACCCCCACGAGTGTTTCACGTATTGGATATGGTGTATTATAACGAATTTTGAAATCCTGTTATTGATGATGAAATGGAACAGTTGCCCGTTTTCAATATTGTTAATAAAATGGTAGAGGTGATGCTTGTTGCTGAGAATAATGACTTTTGATGTGAATATGTGATAGAATTTTGGCATGATGTTGTCATCTTTCAAGCTACTCAACATGTTAGTTCATTATTGGCAATGTGGGTAATCATATGGTGCTTTGCTGAGCTAATGATCTCAAAAGATCAAGGATAGTATGGTTGTTATTACAAAAGTGTGTTAATGTAATGACAACTTACAAAGCTAGTAAAAAAAATTTGTGGTGGTATTCATGATCTGGTATAAAGCTCATCAGCATCAACACTGTCTTTCTCCTCCCTTTACGGTTTACGCAGAAAACAAATCAAAGATATGCTAATGCAACATGGCTTCTGCGCATTTATTTTCTTATTGAGTATGATGGTTTTGTTTGACATATGTGAATGATTGGATGAAGTGAATGCTATTGCACAACAAGAAGTGTCGTGTTAATAGAATTTCATCGCTCTTGTCTACTGCATAATTACATCTTTGTTGATGTCATTCATAGAAAAACACCACGGGAACTTGTGCATATGGAGATGGGGTGTCATCTGTGTAAAATGAGAGTTTTTTTTAAAGTTGTAAACCGTGATCTTTAACATTTTACTATAATATACATAAATACAAGCTTCCCTGATGCAAGTATTTAGGCTCCAATGCTAACTACAGATCTTTCCAGAGTATTATACTTACTTTACTTCTAACTAACTTTCCTCTTTGAACAAGTAAAATTATTGCTGAACTTCGGTTGTGGTTGCCAGCGGCCCAGCAGTGGCTTCAAATACTTCCTCACTTCAATTAGAATACCTGGCATTTCATGCTCTTTATCTCATTATCACTGGAAATGTGGGATCTACGTTAGTTTTCTGAAATGTCCGAAGTTATCTAACTTGTCTTTTTGTATTTCAGTGGACTACTGCATGCGTCAAATATCAGTCAAGGCAAATTTAAGGCAGTTAGTGATGTATTGACAGTCGGTGAGAAGGTCAAGGTCCTCGTGATACGATCTTTTTTCCCAGACAAGATCTCTCTAAGGTGAGTTCATAATATCTCTGCATCAGTTTTGCTATCATAAAATACCCCCCCTGGTTTGTCGTTAGTGGAACGTGCATTGACCAATATTCTGCCAGTGTATACAATAGATACAACTATTGATAAACGATATGCCATAATATGTGAATAGTACTCCCTCCCATTATTTTGAAACTCCGTTTGCTTTTCGCACAATGTTAAGAAAGTGAGGTAGACTATTGGTAAGGTAAAGAAAAATGACGAGAATTGATAGAGTGAACTGAATATAAGTACTTCTATTACTCTTATGCAGATTATAAGAATAAAAGAGATATTTTCAATTCAAAATTTTGCCAAATTGTTAGCAAGTCGGATTTGATGGATTTGGAGAGGGAGGGAAATGGAGGGATCCATCTTCCCTCCTAAATTAGATAAAATCCTTCTAACATAGAAAGAGTTGAAGAAAGAACTCTTATCTTAGTTGTAAAGCTTATATAAATATCAAATCTTTCATGGAACATTTGTGAACGTGGACACTTGCAATTCTCTTACCGGTTAGAGCATAGCGTATTAGTCTTTGTTGGACATTATATCCGAGATTCTCTGGCCTCCCAAGGCGGCAAGCGTTCATGAGAATTCGTTCTGAGTTGGGTGATCATAGATTTGGGTCACTTCAGGAATTACTTGGGTCCGGGTCATTCTTTTGACAGGGGACCCGAACTTGGCCCATTTTCGGGTCTTTTTGAATTGTGGCACTTAATTTTTTTCCCCCAAAATTTAATCATTTCATGTCGAGTTAATTCTTGTTTACCCCATAGCCACATGGATCAAATCTCCATCACAACTTATCTGTGATTTAGGCATTTTTTTTTGGTGACCCAAGGGAACACCCGAACGCCCTGCAAGCCCGGGGACCAGGTAAGTCATCAAGGTAACCCTTGATGGCATGTAACCGCAGCACTCCCGTGTAGGGAGTCGAACCCGGGACCTCTCAATTCGTTGCCATATTGCAATGCTTTGAGGCATTCCCACACTCCACGACACTCAAGCCACTTTGGTTGATTTAGGCATTTAGCTGACTAGCATTCTAATCCCTTTTGCAGTATCGCGGACCTGGAAAGTGAGCCTGGTCTTTTTATATCAGACAAAGAGGTTCTTAACTACTGTATCTTTCAAATAGTCTCTTCTACTTTTGCCATAGCGATATATATTAATCTCTTTGAATCAAAATCGACCAATTTTCATTTTGCTAATTTTGATCGTGCAGAAAGTATTTGATGAAGCAGAGGATATGGCAAAGAAATATAGACGGAAACATCCGGCTGCCTCCACGACTCGTAAATTTGAACGTTCTCGTACTAATCCTCAATTGTCTTACGATGAAGAAAGTGTTTTTGCAAATTGGCAGTGGTTTGTATTCGAAAGAGAGATTGAGCCCTAATTTTGATCAGCATGCTTTTCAGAGTTAAATAGGGTGGAATCAAGCTTGTATTCTTAACATGAGTTATGTAGGAATTGAGCTTTGAGGCTAGTTTCCTCGTTATCAAGTGCCCCTATTTAAATCACAGGGAAGTCACACTGGCTTTGAGGAGCTGAAACATTGTGTAGTTATCGAGCTTTGATGCAGTGGATAACACAAGTCTTTGTAACATGGCCTTATCAATTGCCTCAAAGACGATTCCGTTAAACCTAATAGATTGTTGAAGACTCGACATAACGTCTGATACAAACCCTAACCAAAACATACTCGAAGTAACCAGCGGCTCAATACTAGCCAACAATAAATTATCCTAATGATGATGGTAACTTAGAACCTCAAATTTCTTTCATGTTTGAGAATTTGTTTTTATTTGAGTTATAACTCATGCATTTGATGTCTTCTGCTCGATCAGTAGGCGATGTTCTTTTGGAGTCACTTCCTTTTAAGTTTAGTTTAGTTCTTATAAGTTAAGTTCAGCCTCTATAAATTTAATTGAGTTTAACTCTTATTAGTTCAGTTCAACTCCAACGGGATAGCTAGTGGCGATGGTGCGAGGTGTCACCGACATTTGTGGTGGTTCTAATGGTGGTAGTTAGATGTTAGGGTTGAGTTTGGGGTGAGCCTTGTGGTTTTAAGGTTGTCAGTTTGATGTGGCTTTTATTATCATGCCCTTTCATATATTTCCACCAAACAAGATAGTAAATTAAAGGGAAACTGATTCCTTTCCTTTGTTTCCCTTTGTGATTCATTTTCATTTTTTTTAGTTCGAACCAAATAACCTTTTTGTTCAGTTCATACCTATTTTTTATAATTTTAACTTGTATAAGTTCAGTTCAGCTCTTATAAGCACATTTCAGTTCAATTTAATTCAGTTAAGCTCTTATAAATTAAGTTCAAAAGAACATGAGTTTACCTAGAGTTGAAAAAACGGGAGGTAGAATATTCACGTTTTCACATGTCAATATATCATCCTTAAAACGACTATATCCGTCTTAAGATTAAAACTCGCCAAGAGAGACAAGTTTAGGTGACCCATCCATTGCTGTTGCTACTAAAGCAAAAACAAGAGCTGAAGTTCGCAAATACAGAAGTTAGTGAAGACACAAACAGAGAGAGAACAATGAAGATGACATGGAAGAAAAAGAGTGGTAACAAACGCATAACAACTCCTCCTTCCTCTAATCTTCCCTTTCAAACCCTTGATTTTGATAATAATGTTGATAATTCCAATGAACCCACAAAAACCCTTGATCAAATTAACCCTTCTTCTTCTCATTCTTCACTTGCTCATAACTTTCTTGACCAGGGTAACAAGCTTGCTCAGGTATTCTTCTTCTTCTTTAACTCCCTTTTTTTCTTTTTTAATTTCAATTGTAGTGTTTTTTATGAATATAATGAATTGTAGTTATTAATTAGTATTCTTGGCGAAACCAGGATTTGTTGTAAGGTGACCAACTGTTAGTTTCTGGGTTAAAGTTGAGTTCTTTAAGTTTGTTGTAAGGTGACCCACTTGACTTTTTTGTGAGAGGCAACCCGACCCGTCTTCATTGAAGAGGGACATGCCCATCTTCAATGAGAATTTGTGTATTTTTTATTGTTTGTTGCTGAGCTTATACTGCTTTATTTGTTTCTGTTAATTACTGCAAGGATTAGGAAGTAGGAACAGTATTTAAGTATGGTTATTGAATTGTTATGATGAAGGAAAACATTGTTTTTATTTAATTTAACCCTTTTAATCAAGGAGATTGGAATCAGAAGTTGAGCAAGTTTTGTTAAAGAAATGATTGAACTTTAGCATATAATCCCTTCATCTCAGTTATATTGCCCTCGTCCTCGACTTTGATTGATATTTTCTGTAAAGCAAACATGATACGGTCTTTAAAGTGTATCTTTACTTATATTGGTGAATGTCGGGTTTTATGTGTCAATTGAGAACAAAATCAATTGAGTGATCTATAAAATTAGTTTCACATGGAGTAACTTTGTTTTTGGGACATAGTGAAATTTGCTTTCTGATTGGAGACATATTTTTGAGTGTCCTGGTTCTCACATTTTCTCAGAAATAATCCTCGATAAAATGGTATCTAGAAGGAGGACAACAGGAACGGCGACTGATAAATATGTTTCTTGTCAATGCAACATGGAGCTTTGTACAGTAGAGTAGGAAACTTATGCCATGCGTGCTCAGTAGTCTAATCGTGGTCATTTGGCTGGGCTGGTCAAAGTCCTCCTAAGTGGGACTTGTCATATGGCATGGGTTTTAATTACGTACAATCGTCATACAAATACAATCAGAACTTTAGATAAGTATAATTAACTATACTAAATCTTTCAACTAGAACCTATAACTCTTCATACTACATTCCTGTGTCTTGTACTCGTCACTAGAACCCTTAATGTAAGCCAAAATACTACAGTAAGATTTTTCAGAATATTGTCTAGTCTAAACACTTGAACACGCACCGGGACGTGAACCTCTAATTGAGTCTAAGTAACATATTATAATTAAGAACTCCTCCTCAAACTAAGAACCATATGACTTTGTGAATCTCTGTTTAACATTGCTATTTTCTAATGAAACGGCCTTGCATTTATCTCGTGGCAATATTGACACACAGCCACACAGCCACACAGCGTGTTCTGTAATATCTGTACATACGCCTTTACTCTGTACCTGTGAACTTCTTGCGCACCAATGATATCTCAGGATATGGATTTATGGTGCTCTGAAGTATCACGCCCTTTGCTCGTTCCATTTGCTATAGCTACTCTTAAAGTTGTAGAATTTCTGTAGGCTTTCAGCCTAACGACACATCATAGAGTTGTCCTATTGATATGGCATGATAAGTTTGTACTTCAAGCAAATTCACAAAATAGTCTCATTCAAAATGCAGTTTCTGATGAGCAGACCAGGCTTCGCTATAGTCCTTTTCCTACAGGCCTTCTAATTATCCCATATGTGGCTCCTGTTAACCTTGATCCATTACTTGACGTATTGACTATAGTTTCCTGTTTCTTTGTCTTCGATATTTTTTTTAACTATGAGCTAGTCTTGCTTAAGACCGTCTTAAGCTTACAATATAGTCACTTTGCAAAGTATGGAAAGAGGCTGTTTTAAAGCTTAAGACAGTCTCCAATGAAATTTTGTATTTTACTAATATGCACCGAAATGATACGTGCATCCCACTATTTTCATATTTGTTTTGATGATTCAAAGGTGGCATGTTTTACATAGTACCTCTTAAGACATGTCCCCTCCCCTCCGGCCTCTTCATTAAAAAGAGAACTTATGAACTCACAGTTGGGTGACTTTAGCTGTTGATTTGAGTACTTCTTGTGCTTAGAATCTTATGTTGCTTTTTCCCTTCCTCTTCAAGGATGGTAAATACAGAGAAGCACTTGGAAAGTGGGAAAATGCTATTAATTTGATGCCACAAAAAGCCGTCTTACATGAACAGAAGGCTCAAATACTGCTTGAAATTGGAGATGCTTGGGGTGCTTTGAAGGCAGCAACTCGTGTGTTACGCTCTTCTTTGTGTCGTATTTTAAACTTGGGGGCATTTTGTGTTTCAATTTGCATAAATAATTTGGTGTATTAACTCCCTGTGTAGGTTAATTTAGTCTCTCGATTATTTCATGATCAACTATTCATGCTGCTGATATGGAGCCAAAGTCTTGCTACTCTATATTTGCAGAATATTAACGTATAATGCTTCTTGTATTCTACTATTATGGTCAGAAGTCGTGCTACTCTATATTTTTAAAATATGGTTAACGCAAAATGTCTCACTTAAGTGTCTTAGCTCTGGACTGCGAAGTGGCAAATGGGCATGAGAAAGCTACGTAAGCAAGTGCCAAATACTAGCAATTCAGTCGATGCAATTCTTTAACATAATTTTCATTTAGGGATAATCTAGAAACAAGCACTTTTTGTTTTCTGACATAGAAGGATATGTACATAAGACCCCTTTGACTCTACCATAGGCAATGGGGTAATGTTGTGTTAGATATCCAGCTAATTTCACTTCCTTAGAATTGTTCATGTGCGTGCATTTCGTTTCTGCTGAGTTTCCTTACCTTTTTTATACGAAAGCTATATTCATGTTACAGCCTTGATATTTAATTTAAATAATCACTATTTTGATTTGGCTTGCAGGAGCTATTGAATTGGATCCTGAATGGGCTGAGGTCAGTTGCTCTATACTTTTTTCCGGTATAAATAAATCCCATAGGGGTAACTATTATACTTACGGGTTTTACTCTGAATGAATTTGCTAGCATAGCTAGTTGATACTTGCAGTTTATCTTTAACTTTATTGTGCCACTCCCTTGTGTTTTTTGTGTTCTTCTCTAAATGTGGTTTCATCAAACGGTTTCATTTGTGATTGGTGACTCAGGCATGGACTACCCTTGGTAGAGCACAGCTGAATTTTGGAGAGCCAGATACTGCGATTGAAAGTTTCGACAAGGCCCTAGCTATCAAGGTTAGCGTATTACTGAATAACTAATTAAGATTTCAGATCCAGCACTTATATTCGTATCACTACTAATATGGATTCCGTGCATTTTTCTTGCTGACCAAATTTTGGGTTAACTTTGAACATAAAAGATCAAAATACCCTCTCAAAATCTGTGTTTCAGTGTCCTCACTCCGCAATCCGCATGCTTGCGTACACCCTCCATCTAAGAGAGTGCAAAAATAAACAAACCAAAAACCATTGTTCAGTTAACCAAAACGATTTAACATTGTGCATTAAAAATGGCAGTATTTTACGTGCATATGGTTCATTTTAGGTTCATAATTTTAGAACTAAGGGTTAAACAAGCCATTATTCTTGAATTTAAGAGCAAAATAAGATAAAAATATTAAGGGAAAATACTAAATAGTTTTCTTCGTAACGTAGATTAATTTATTCTAAAGCTTTCTTTCTTAGATTGGAATGCATACTTGTATTGATTCCGGTATACACATATGATATATGGATTTTTAAAAGAAAATGAAACAAAGATTGGAATGCGTAGTATGTACAGAATTGTTAGCGGTTAACCATAGAACCGGACCGTTTTTTGTTTCTAATGGACCCATCTCCATCCACTCGACATATATTCTCTTCTCAATTACTCTAATTTTTCTATAAAGTTGTGCCATCTAAAAAATGTGGTGAATTCAATGTAATGGAGCTAGTTGTTAACATGAGTAGCTGACAAAACGAACACTTCACACTTTCAGCCTGATATGTCCGAGTCACGTGATGATAGAAAAACTGCCATACAGCTTGTGAAGAAGAGGAAGCAGCTGCATTCATCGGGCCTAAACCCAGATAAATCCCGATATCAAGTTGGCGAAGAAGGTGAAAGCAAGCTTCCGGGTTCAGGTTGAAGTTGAACGTACCTCAAAATGGATATGCTCTCACTCTCTCAGAAATAGCAGAAGTATGAGACATTGAGACTTGAGCTAAGATCCTGAATTCTAAATAGATTGACAAGACTTCTATTTGTTTGTTTAATTTGAAGACAAAGGATACGCTTTTAGGAGCTAGTAACTGGGAATGTATGACGCGGTTAAAGGCTAGAAGTGTAAACATAGGAGTAGATTAAGATCATTACATGTAAATTTTACGATGAATTTGACTTTTAGTTCTCTACACAGCGCCGTTTGTAACTTTGTATGCGAGGATGAAGTTCAGATATATACATATAAGCGTGATTTGTTTTTTTGAATTGTCCGTTTTGTTAAATGGCATACATCCTTGTATCCAAAAATTGCCCAAAAATATGGGGGTTATCTCACATTATAAATAAGTATATGAATTTCAGCATGTTATTTAGGCATATACACCCAAATTAGACGAAATTAATAAAGTAAGAGAATGATGGCTTTATTCAAATAACTTTGTTGAGTCGCAAAAGTGTGTTTTTGGGGTTCTTCAATTAAAATATGTTAATTAATATAAACATATTAAGTTATATATCAAGCCGCCGTCTTAGCTCAGTGGTAGAGCGCGTGGCTTTTAACCACGTGGTCGTGGGTTCGATCCCCACAGACGGCGTTTTTTTTGTTTCGCTTTTTTTTTAATTTCGGGGTCAAATATATATCAAATCTCCTCATTCGTTGTCTAGGAATTGCCAAAAGCCACCATGTGATAGTATTTAACCCGTCTTAAACTTAAGATAGATAATGTCCGTCTTAAACTTAAGATAGATAATGTCCGTCTTAAACTTAAGATGGATAATGTCCGTCTTAAGCAAAAGTGCAAGACTTACTGTTTATATAGTTGGATGAGACATAAAAGAAATTGAAAGAAAAAAAGAGCATGAGATTGATACCGACAGTTGCGTGTAATACAAAAGGCATTAACTATAGATGCTACCATATCTAATAAATGTTTAATAAGTTTGCTTTTACGCGCAAAAAAGCACTATTAGCGTAACAGACATTTAGAAACGTAATTATAAATTTAATTCCAACCAATTCTTATTGACAAACAATTTCTACATGGTAGAAATACATGTAATTGCACAACACACATAAATCACGAAAAGTAAAAAAAGAAAATTATTACAAGTTATTTAGTTACCAGCGCCAACATAAACCAGTTTCATACGAAAATAGAAATTATGCATTATCTATAGAAATATGTATTCTCAAACAAAGAAGCAGCAAAGTATCTTCCATATTATGCCTCCCCGCTTAGGAGGCGGGCGAGAATCTGCATAATTCTTATACTTATTATATTCACCCGACATTTCCAAGGGAATACTAGTTATTAGCACAACTTATAAAATTATTAGTGATGTTGGAAGGTTTGTTTTTGGTCTAATTTAGGGACATTAATTAGCTGCCTTTTTATAGTGTTTTTATAGTAGCTTAAGTAGTAGAAGTGCATGTTTAATTTCTAAGCAATTTCCACTATTTTTCACTGTTAATCTGAGTTTTTTAATCAAGTGATGGACGTTATAGTGTAAATCAAGAAGTTAGTTTACGTGACCAAAGTCTAAACGAGTAATGTATAGCAGGACCACGTAATGGGGTTCTAACATAAGAGTGGTTGAAGCCGTCCTTTACTCTCAATTACAATATAATTGTACCGTCTGTCTCGCTGAAGACGGACATATTCTATCTTATCTTCATCGAAAGACCTCTCACAAAGGGTAACTGGGAAGGCAAGTGGGAGGCACACTCTCTCTTCTATTTGCCCTCCCATTTATCTTCCTATTTACCTTTTGTGAGAAGTCTTTAGCTGAAGACTTATTGGAGTAGAGGTGTTTTTATTTCATAATGGCGAATTAAAATTGGTTAATTAAGATTTGTACATTCCGATAGGCGGTTCGATAAAATACTCATTCTTTTACTATTTGATAGAACTTTTTTTGATAAATAGTGTTATTCATGTTATAGAGTTTTCCCAAATGTAAAAATTTGTTTTTAGAATGCGATTAGCGTTAACAAATCAATTCTAAAAACCATTATATCAAAGTTAAAACGATACTTTATACAAATCCGGGTAAGAACAATGAACATCAACAATACCGGCAGCCTCACTTTCAAATTGATTTGGGATGACTGTCGAATTTGCATTAGAACACAAATTGTCATTTGTGATGACACCTTTCATCACAAGTTTGTAACCTTAAACAAGTTGCAAGTAGTGGAGCAAGTGAGAAACAAGTTGTGAGAGGTCACAAGCTAGACTTAAGTCCTGTTTTTTTCGGCTGAAACAAATTGAACTGAATTAAATGGAGGTGAGTTGAATGTAGCCGAGCTGAAATTAAGCCAGAAAGAACAAGGTCACTGTCATTAGAAAGCGTTTCGACATTAGTCCGACAGGTAAATAAAACCATTCACAGTCAAAGAAGAATTTCAACTTTCTTCAGGACCATAATTTTATTTTTCTAATATAATGAACGCGCTTCAATTCTACACCCAACATAGTCTCCATTCAACATCTCAGTTTATCAAAGCCATGCCCTAAGGAAATCTAGATTAAAGACAATACACACCTTTGACCAAATTCTTGACTGTTAAGTTTTAACGTTAGGGGCACGCACATGTTAGTATGTTAACATTGCTCGATCATTCGCTCTGTCGGAAATGTGACTGAAAACAGACAATGACTAAGGCGAAAACAAGCATTATCGGATCTATAACCATAGAATAGTTGAGTCAGAGGAAGTACTTGTTAAATGAGGCTTTCACTTGTTATACCATCATGGAACTAAAATGTCGGTCTCACCTGTGAAACCGCTCCACAAGACTAAATTGATCTCGTAAAGAAGGATATTGAGTCAATGACCCAGGAAAATACTCCGTAGCATATATTAGTAAGACCATCTTCATTGCAGAAGGTTTGCATCTAAGTTACTGTTACTGTTACTGTTACAAGTTACAACAGCAAATAATGGGGTACACTGACCCGAAAAACATCACTGTCAAATACCTACATCGAGTTAAATCTATTCTAAATACTTAGCTCTCATCTCACCAAAAATCAGACTAGTCAGGCTGTTCAAGTGTCCGGAATAATTGTTCTAGAAGTCACCAATCAGAAATTTACATTCTGTCCGGCCGTGCACAATGTCAGATCAAAACGATTGCAAGATTGTAGCCTACAACAAGAGATTACAGTGCCCTAAACAATCTCCATTACAATTCCACATCTTTTTCATTGAAACTGTCTTCCCCATTAAGTGTTCTAGCAGCAGTTAGAAGCATATCCATCCCATCGGATTGCGCTAAAGATCCCAAATTTTCAATCTTTGAACAACCATCAGGATCCTGACTCCCCCCATCTCTCTTAAATCTTTCCACATCCTCGTACAACTTTTTGACCTTGCCATCGGGATGCTGACCCCCGTCATCTCTATTTAATCTTTCAACTTCCTCGTACAACTTTTTGACCTTGCGTATTGCTTTTATCCGTACATCACATTTTGAGCAAAACCACTTACCTCGAGGTATAGACGCTCGAGGAGGGTTCATGCAATAGATATGGTATCCATGGTCACACCCATCACACATCACAATATCATCGTCATCCTGGTCAGTAAGGCAAACGCGGCAAAGACAGGAAGGGCAATACCAATGAGGACCATATGATTTTAACTCCTTGCTACTCAAACACCGAATGTGATAATATTTGAATTGGCAAAAACGATGTTCACAAATGAAGAACTCTTCACCATTGTTCAAGTTATTGCCACACGACTTACATGGTAAACACTTACTTCCTTTGAACACTTGGGGCCCGGTCTTTATGATACCGTCTGAACACTCTTCTTCATCGAGTATTTCATCATATACAGGAGAGGTGTTGACTTCGCCATGAACTCTTGAGTTGGCAATTAATCTATCACGGACAACACAATCTTCATGCGGAGATCCTACACCACTAGAAGTGCAAGTGGCACAAAACCAACTCTTATGAGGTATTTCCTTGATAGATGGTTCTAAGCAGGAAATATGGAACATTGCTTCACATGAATCACATACAAGACTATCTCGATCGTCTGAGCTCTGTCCACATTGCTTGCAAATGCTTAAAACTGAAGTGCCGGGAATTTCCTGCTTAATTTGAATTTCACAATCCCTTGCAGGAGCCTGTGTGTAACAAATACCCGCAAGCTGTGTAAGAGACTGGTAGACCAACCAATGAGCAGACAATTTAGCATAAACAATTTAGATAGAAGTCTTCAGTCGACTGAACATAACACACACAGAGACACAAGTCACAACGCAACAAAAGAGATGTCGCAGCCTTAAAGCCAACTCTACACACACACACACACACACAATCACATAAGAGGTGTTGCAGCCTTAAAGCCGAATCTACTTTCATCACGCCTTGTTATGTAGTTTGTCACTTTGTCTGTTAAGGTGAGGAACATTGAGAAAATTCACAAGGGCAGTACACGAAACCTAGAAACAAATAAGGTGTCACAAAATGTGCTTATCAGGAGAGCCAGCCCAATGAGTACTAATAGCATTACCAACTTATAAAATACATTAATAGCCTGCTTACCTCGGGTTTTCTGCCACTTGAGGTGTCAGGTTCTGAGCCTCCTCCCTGATAGAAATCAATAGTTACAATCCAACAAAGTAGAAACAGAAAACAAAAATGGAAGATAATAACAGCAAATCAGTAATAATAAAACCCTAGGCTCTTACCATTTCATGACAAAAGGCCCTAGACAGCTCTGACAGATTGTTTGAAAGAGAAACCATCTCTTTACCAATTGAATTAAGCCTTCCCCATAACTGCAGTACCAATAGAAGACAAGTATTTATCACCATAATAGGCGAAATATAATCCAGCCAAATAATAAGCTGAATTCCAATTCTGCTTATTATTTCTAATGTAGTCAACTGGCCTATATTCTTTGCCTTTTAGAACACGATATCTATCGCTCAATGCACTTCTTGACACAATTTCTATTATGGGTTATTGTTTCCAACAAGGAAATGTTAGGCACCTCCCCCTCATTAGTCAGTATCCCCACAACAGGCTGTTAAGGCAATGGAGCAAGGATGCTGTTATTGTGTGTTGTTAATAGGCGTCTTATACTAGACACTTTTCAACACCTTTGCTGTTGAGGCAAAGGTGCACATTTGGAAGAATCAAAGTTATCAACAAAACAAAATCAAGAGAACTAACACTATTTTCCCCTTGTGACGTTAAGTCACTCTCAAAGAGAGATTGTACTAATTGACAATCTTCTGCCAAATGTGAACATGCCTTCACAGCAACCTTCTATCCTTATTGATGAAGATAAAATCCCAATCCCCAACAACATTACAGAAGGCATTGAACCAAATTCCTAGCATTGGGATTCGTTGTTTTTAGGAAACTAAGCACTCTATTAATCAGGCTTCACAAAACTACTTTGACATCAAAAGGACATCATAAGCACAACTTGTTTCACTAAAATCACAATCAACAAGTATAAAGTACCTGTTGAATATCCGATGAAAACCGTGCAGGTGTACGCTCATATGTCCCATCTTTCATTCGTATATCAATAGGATTGAAGTCCAGAAGTTTATCAATCTTTACTCCAGGAAAATTTTCAAATAACAGCTTGCATAATGAGGCAAATGTTCCCGACATCAAAAGTTTGGAAAAAGCACATTCACACGGCCTAGAAACAGTTGAGTGATCAAACTCATTTGTAGATCTATTAGAGGTTACAGTTGAAACTCCTCCATTTGTACATCGACATTGAAAATTAAACGTGCTGCCAAGATGATCATCGACATTTTCCTGCATAAGCAAGTAATGAGAAAAATTAGCAGAGAAAACAGATGAGGCATCACGGTAAGAAAGCTCATATCAATGAGCTATGAGTATTTGTGTTTTGTACGTATCTAAAATTAAAGCCAAACAGAACACCCATACAATGATCTAAACATGCCCATAGAAAATACAAGGAATGGTATAGCCGTAATGGGTTTCATATAAGTCAGATGCACAGATCTTGCTCCCAAGATAGCAGAAATGCTGACACCACCACATATGGAGTTTCTCACAATGCAGGCCATTCTTTTACCTTATCTTTTTTTTTTCTTTTGGGGATGAAGGAGTGTACAAGTCAATAAAGTACCTTAGCAATCTTTGCATGGCTCGTATAAGGATTTTTAAGCGCTTCTTTGACTGAGTTATGCATACCACCTTTTTCACCCTCAGTAGGTCTCAATGATTCACATATGCTTTCCAGTATATGTTTCCATTGTTGATAAGAACAATCATCTGAAGAACCATTCAGAAGAGAATGGCAACTTAACTTTTGATCACGGACTTGTTCAGAAGAGTTTTTTTGTAAACCTGCATCTAGCAAGTCTTTATTCATCTGCATAAAACCAAACATTGGAGATGTGTCGTAGTAAGAGGCATTCAGAAATCAAGTTATGATTACAGCACAAAAGAACGGAAAAAAGAGCCAGTAACGGCTTATCTGCTGGTATAACAACTAGTGCCATCAACAACAAACCAGAACCATATTTAATTATCCCTCTCCAAATGCCCAAGGCCTTTCAAAAACTATTCTGCTACTTACACCCACAATTACAGTGTTAGACTGCTAGTCGCCAACATACACATCCCTTAAATCAGGCTGAGAAAAGAGTAATTTTGCCCTACATTATATTATATTAGGACAGGTAACACCTCTGTTGCAGCATAAACTTCAATACAAGTGGCAATCTCAGTTAGAAGCTTAATTACCCAGACTTGGGTAAGAGTGCAGACATGAATACATATATCCAATTGTTGGATTGGGCACGACTAAAATTTTTAGACACTGGCCCTGTCCTAAAATGAGGTTACGGGGCGGGGACACTTCTTCAAAGCACAAATACACTTATAAACTGGAAATATGTCAAATCTTTTTCAATTATAATGGAAAGAAGTTTGAAAATATAAGGCTTAAAATCATTAAATATAATACTAAAATGCCTTATAAATACTCTTTGTATACTTTTGGGATGCGAGCCTCACTAGTTTAGCACTCTTAGGAGAAGTGTCCGATTAATAAGTGTCAGTATTGAATCCACAGACCACATCCATATCCATGCTGTGTCAAGTGGACACACGTACGGTACCAAAAGTGAAGAGTTGAAGTAACATAGGTTAGGAGAGAGGAACCGGTTGATGACTAGAGAAGATGATCCCGGAGTGAGACGATAAGTCTCAACTGCAATGAGGAAGGGATCGTGTGGGCTTTGGAGAAGAAAACTCTGCAGGAGGTATAAGCAACATAAATCAGACCGATCTGTGAAAATGGTTAAACGGAATACCAATACAGATGCCTAAGTGAGCTCAACTTTCCCTGGAAAAAAGATTTTTAATCTTCATCTATTCGTGACCTTTTAATGCATTCAATTCCAACATCAACAAATAACGCGCTCTTTGTCTTGCACTATCCTGCACACTCTTACCATCTCTTTTCACTTCCATATAAAAAGGTGTAGGCCAGCATCCCGTGTAAAACTAGCGTACTTATGTCACGAGTTAATGACAATCTCAGCACATACCGATATAATCAGTATAACCTTTGCCTATTACACATTCACCTTGCATCCTCTTACCCTCAGTAAAGCAAGAAAAACCCGAATCGCATCCACAACACTCACAGTCTCACAACAATCACAGCCTAAACTATGTTCTGAGTTCATAATACAAAGCACTCACAATTTATGCATCAAAACTGAAGACATTGCAAATCTGAAATGCTGAAATTTAAAGAAAAACACAGAAAAGCAAGCACAATAATATACAAGATAGTAAAGAAAGCGAACCTTATCGTCGGAAGACGTAAAAACTGGGATTGGAGAAGACGCAATATTATCCAAATCAATAAAACTGGAAGCAGAAATAGCGGAATGTTTTCGACGCTTATAAGTACGAAGCGAGGCGCCATCACTTCCACTGGGATTGGAGAAGACGCAATATTCTGCTGTCTACACGCACAGTAAGAGTGTTAGACTGCTAGTCGCCAATATGCACATCCCTTAAATCAGGCTGAGAAAACTGAAAAGAGTAATTTTGCCCTACATTATAGTAGGACAGGTCACAGCTCTGTTGCAGCATAAACTTCAATACAGGTGGCAATCTCAGTTAGGAGCTTAATTACACGGACTTGGGTCAGAGTGCCAGACATGAATACATATATCCAATCCTCGGATTCAGCATGACTAAAAATTTTAGACACCGGACCCTGTCCTAAAATGAGGATACGGGTGTGGGGACACTTGTTCAAAGCACAAATACACTTTTAAACTGGAAATATGTCAAATCTTTTTCAAGTATAATGGAAAGAAGTTTGAAAAAATAAGACTTATAAATCATCAAATATAATACTAAAATGCCTTATAAATACTCTTTCTATACTTTTGTGGTGCGAGACTCACTAGTTTAGCGCTCTTAGGAGAAGTGTCCGATTAATAAGTGTCGGTATGGAATCTACATACCACATCCATATCCATGCTACGGTCCCAAAAATAAAGCGTTGAAGTAACATAGGTTAGGGGAGAGGAATCGGCTGATGACTAAAGAAGATGAGTCAGGAGTGAGACTTAACATTAAGTCTTAGCTGCAATGACGGGGATCGTGTGGGCTTTCGGAGAAGAAAACTACACAAATCAGACTCATCTGCCAATAACGCGCTCCTTGGAAAGCGATTATTAATCTTCATCGACTCGTGACCATTTAATGCATTCAACTCCACACTCTAAAATCTTGCAGTATCCTGCAAACTCTTAACATCTCTGTATTACTTGGAATCGGGTACGAGTTTCGAGTGTCGGACATGGGTACATATCAAAAACCCGAATCACAACCTAAACTATGTTCCGAGTTCATAACACAAAGCACTCACAATTTATGCATCAAAACTTAAACATTGCAAATTTCAATAAAAAACAATCACAATAAAACACAAAATAGTTAACAAAGCGAACCTTATCGTCAGAAGACGTAAAAACTGGGATTGGAGAAGACGCAATACTATCCAAATCAATTAAATTGGAAGCAGAAATTGATGAATGTTTCCGACGTTTATAAGTACGAAGCGAAGCGCCATTTTCAATCACCATTTCTACCCCCAAAACTATAATTTAGGGTTTACCCCCAAAATTGAAGAAAATTGAAATCAATTAGAGAAATAATAGAGAAAATGGAGAGTAATTAGTGGAAGTCAAATTGGAGGAGTAGATGTTGATAAGCATAGGGTAGTTGACGGTGGTCGCTGCGGTGGTTACTAAGGCGGAGAGAGAAAAACAGACGAGGGGGTTTGTGTCGTGCTTAGTTTATTCACATTTAACCTTCACGTTGCCACCAAGATACATAACTTTATTTTTTTTCGTATTTTGTTTGTTAACGAGTACTAAGTTACAATTTCCGTCAAAAAAAAGTCAAAATTCCGTCTGATTGTTCGAAAATGTTTAAAAGAATTGTTGGAACTTATAATTGCAATTAAAACTTTATTAATAACTGTTAATCACATCCTAGTCTCTAATTCATACACTAATTCAACAAAAGAAAAAATAAAGATTGAGAATTTGGAGAAGATGATTGATTATAAATAAAGATAAGAAGGTAAAGCTAAGTATCTAAGAAAACAACTAATAATGATTTTTGGTGTTGAGACTGTTGACCCATAGTATCCCTTACTGATTGCTAGGTTAATCTCCCTCGGGTTATTGGAGGCAATTTAATGGGTAGATGTTGGGGTCATGTCGGATTTGGTCGTCGTCACTCTGATCCCTCATTTTTTCTTTGCTCTGGCTGGGATCGATCATGCATGAATCTGGGGGTGTTCCCCTCTCCCCGCGCCCCTTCCCCCACCCTCGGTATGTTCTTTCCTCTCCCTAGTTGCGTTGTTTTTCGGTCGTTTGTGATGGGTATAGCCCATCTTGTGTCATGTTTCTATGCCTCTCGGTGAGGCTGGATCGGTTGGTGTCCCCCCCCCCCCCTCCCCCCCTCCCCCCCCCCCCCCCCCCCCCCCAATCGGTCCTTCCTCACTTCTATGTTGCGGCATGTGCGGTTAATTAGGTTGTAATGTCAATATCGTGTTGTCTGGTGGGTGATTGGATGGTTTTTGTGACCTTGTCCTTTGTCCTTGGGTTTTTGGTTATGTTTGTGTGTTGTTGATGATTCCTTGGGATCGATCGATTTGTCGGGATTGTTGTGGGTTTTCTGTCTCTGGAGCGGTTTTAATCTAATTAGGCATGTTCTGGTTGGCTCATGCGGGTTTGGCAGTGATGGTGGCTTGGGTCGTAGGCGGTGGTTTACTTCAAATTTATCATGATCTTTACAAAGGGACTGCCTATGTTCTCCCTTCTGTGCTTGTGGGATTTCTTGATATGTTGGTCCTATGGTCAAAGGGTTCGATTCCTAAGGTATAGGAGATTTATCTCCACCGATGGCAGACTTCGTCGTCTTGTCTATCTCATTGACTTTCTATGTTCTTTTCGCGAGAGCGGAAGTACACCTTGTCATTGTTTCTCTACGGCTCGTATGAAGCGATGTTTTCAGGAAATCAAGCGTGGTTTTGAAGCGGATTTAAGTGGTCATGGCCAGTATTCTGTCCTTATTTACCCTTGCATCGTTGATCTAGTTAATTTTATCGTTGTAACTTTAATTGTTTATCCTAAGAGTTATAATAGAATAGCTATCAATGTTGCCCGTAAAGCAGTATGAGTTGTTCTTATATTGTCGTAAAAGAAAAAAAAAAACTTTTCTAATATAATGAACGCGCTTCAATGCTAGCACCAACATCGTCTCCATTCAACATCTCAGTTTATCAAAGCCAGGCCTCAAGGAAATATAGATAAAAGATAATACACACCTTTAACCAGATTCTTGGGTGTTAAGTTTTAACGTTATAGGCCCACGCCCAGGTTAGTATGTTAACGATAGCGCTGTCCGAAAGTCGACTGAAAACAAACAATGACTAGCGCTAATACAAGCAATATCGGATCAATAAACATAGAATAGTTGAGTCTGAGGAAGTACTTGTTAAACGAGGCTTTCCCTTGTTACATCATAGAACTAAAATGTCAATCTCACCTGTTAAACCGCCTCATAAGACTTATTGATCTCGTAAAGAAGACTATGATTCTAATACCAGGAAAATACTCTATAGCATATATTAGCAAGACCATCTTCATTTCAGAAGGTTTGCATCTCGGTTACTAATACTGTTACAAGTTACAACAGCAAGTAATGGGGTACACTTACCCGAAAAACATATCACTGTCAAATCCCTACATCGACTTCAATCTACACTAGATCCTTAGCTCTCATCTCACCAAAAATCAGACTAGTCAGGCTGTCCGAGTGCCCGGAGTAATTGTTTTATAAGTCACCAGTCAGAAATATACATTCTGTCAGGCCGTGCACGATTTCAGATCAAAAAGATTGCAAGAGAGTAGCCTACAACAAAAAATTACAGTCCCCTAAACAATCTCCACTACAATTCCACATACCTTTGCTTCATTTAACACTTCACATCTTTGTCATTGATGAAACTGTCTTCCCCATTAAGTGTTCTAGCAGCAGTTAGAAGCATATCCATCCCGCCGGATTGCGCTAAAGATCCCAAATTTTCAATCTTTGAACAACCATCAGGATCCTGACTCCCGCCATCCCTCTTAAATCTTTCCACTTCCTCGTTCAAATTTTTTACCTTGCCATCGGGATGCTGACCCCCGTCATCTCTCTTCAATCTTTCAACATCCTCGTACAACTTTTTGACCTTGCGTATTGCTTTTATCCCTACATCACATTTTGGGCAAAACCACTTACCTCGAGGTATAGACGCTCGAGGAGGGTTCATGCAATAGATATGGTACCCATGGTCACACCCATCACACATCACAATATCATCGTCATCCTTGTCAGTAAGGCAAACCCGGCAAAGACAAGAAGGGCAATACCAGTGAGGACCATATGATTTTAACTCCTTGCTACTCAAACACCGAATGTGATAATATTTGAATTGGCAAAAACGGTGTTCACAAATGAAGAACTCTTCACCATTGTTCAAGTTATTGCCACAGGACTTACATGGTAAACACTTGCTTCCTTTGAACACTTGGGGCCCGGTCTCAATGATACCGTCTGAACCCTCTTCTTCATCGAGTGTTTCATCATATACAGGAGAGGTGTTGACTCCGCCATGAACTCTGGAATTCGCAATTAATTTATCACAGACAACACAATCTTCATGCGGAGATCCTACACCACTAGAAGTGCAAGTGGCACAAAACCAACTCTTATGGGGTATTTCCTTGATAGATGGTTCTATGCAGGAAACATGGAACATTGCTTCACATGAATCACATACAAGACAATCTCTCTCATCTGAGCTCTGTTTACATTGCTTGCAAATGCTAAAAACAGAAGTGTCGGGAATTTCCTGCTTAATTTGAAATTTACAATCCCTTGCAGGTGCCTGTGTGTAACATATATCCGGAAGCTGTGTAAGAGACTGGTAGACCAACCAATGAGCAGACATTTTAGCCAAAACAGTTTAGACAGATGTCTTCATGGCAGTTACATCTAGATAACTTCTACTAATAAGCACCTGCTGCTGAATACAAGTCTAGAAATCTAAGAAATGACTTCTTATTCAGCCCACGGCCCTCATACTTCTTGGAGTATGAGCTGTCATGTATCATTGTATTACTACTTATGTTCAGTTTGATTCTCTGTATTCTCTTTCAATTGATTTGCTTGTGTACCATCCTTTGTATGTAATATAAACAAATCATCGATCTTGAATGTTTGAAACAATTACCGTGGCAATCAAAACACTTTCTTCTGTTCTATGTTCTGGAATTACAAGTTTTTTGGACTTTTAGAAACAGATTTGTATGAAATATACTTCTGTCTGTATCTAATTCAACAGTCCGACTCTAAGAAAACCCTTGAACATGAAGGAAACAGTCATAAAACAACCTAATCAAGTAATCAGAAGTTGCAGTGATATACTGCAGTTTCGGCACCAGGAGTTATCAGGTAATTATCTAAATTTATCCGCTCATTTTATGACAGAACATAAACACACAGAGACACAACGCAACAAAAGAGATGCCGCAGCCTTAAAGCCAACTCTACACACACACACACAATCACATAAGAGGTGTTGCAGCCTTAAAGCCGAATCTACTTTCATCACGCCTTGTTATGTAGTTCGTCACTTTGTCTGTTAAGGTCAGGAACATTGAGAAATTTCACAAGGGCAGTACACGAAACCTAGAAAGATATAAGGTGTCACAAAATGTGCTTATCAGGAGAGCCAACCCAATGAGTACTAATCACCACAAGCCACCAAATGACTGACATGATCCGGCATGTAAGCTCTTATAGCATTACCAACTTACAAAATACGTTAATAGCCTGTTTACCTCGGGTTTTCTGCCACTTGAGGTGTCAGGTTCTGAGCCTCCTCCCTGATAAAAATCAATAGTTACAATCCAACAAAGTAGAAACAGAAATCAAAAATGGAAGATAATAACAGCAAATGAGTAATAATAAAACCCTAGGCTCATACCATTTCATGACAAAAGGCCCTAGACAGCTCTGACAGATTGTTTGAAAGAGAAACCATCTCTTTACCAATTGAACTAAGCCTTCCCCATAACTGCAGCACCAATAGAAGACAAGGAATTATCACCATAATAGCAAAATATAATCTAGCCTATATATTTCTAATGTATAGGCTATTTATATATTTCTAATGTATTAGCACCAAATAATAAGCTGAATTCCACTTCCGCCCTAAAAGCTGACAAGCTATTTATATTTCTAATGTAGTCAACTAGCCTATATTCTTTGCCTTTGAGATATGATATCTATCACTCAATGCGCTTCTCGACACAATTTCTATTATGGGTCGTTGTTTTCAACATGAATATGTTGGCCACGTCTCCCCCTCATTAGCCAGTATCCCCACAATAAGTTGTTATGGCAATGGAGCAAGGATATTGTTATTGTCTGTTGTTGATAGGCGACTAAGCGTCTTATACTAGAACACTTTTCAACACCTTCGCTGTTAAGGCAATGGAGCACATTTGGTAGAATCCAAGTTATCAAACAGAAAAACAACTGAGAACATAACAACATTAAGAGAGCTAACACTAGTTCTCCTCTTGTGACGTTAAGTCACTCTCCAAGAGAAAGATTGTACTAATTGACAATCTTCCACCAAATGTGAACATGCCTTCACAGCAGCCTTCTATCCTTATTGATGAAGATAAAATCCCAATCCCCAACAACACTATAGAAGGCATTGGACCAAATTCCTAGCATTGGAGTTCGTTGTTTTTAGAAAACTAAGCACTCTATTAATCAAGCTTCACAAAACTACTTTGACATTCAAAAGGACATCATATGCATAACTTGTTTCACTAAAATCACAATCAACAAGAATAAAGTACCTGTTGAATATCCGATGAAAATCGTGTAGGTGTACGCTCATATGTCCCATCTTTCATCCGTATATCAATAGGATTGAAGTCCAGAAGTTTATCAATCTTTACTCCAGGAAAATTTTCAGATAACAGCTTGCACAATGAGGCAAATGGTCCCGACATCAAAAGTTTGGAAAAAGCACATTCACACAGCCTAGAAACAGTTGAGTGATCAAACTCATTTGTAGATCTATTAGAGGTTACAGTTGAAACTCCTCCATTTGTACATCTGTGAAAATTTAACTTGCTGTCAAGATGATCATCGACATTTTCCTGCATTTTAGCAAGTAATAGAAAAATTAGAAGAGCAAACAGATGAGGCGTCGCGGTAAGAAAGTTCATATCAATGAGATATGAGTATTTGTGTTTAGTACGTGTCTAACATTAGAGCCAAACAGAGCACCCATACAATAATCTAAACATGCCCATAGAAAATACAAGGAATGGTATAGCCGTAAAGGGTTTCATATAAGTCAGATGCGCAGATCTTGCTCCTAAAATAAGAGAAATGCTGACACCACCACATATGGAGTTTCTCACAATGCAAGCCATTCTTTTACCTTATCTTTTTTTTCCTTTTGGGGGATGAAGGAGTGTACAGGTCAATAAAGTACCTTAGCAATCTTTGCATGGCTTGTATAAGGATTTTTAAGCGCTTCTTTGACTGAGTTATGTATACCACCTTTTCCACCCTCGGTAGGTCTTAATGATTCACATATGCTTTCCAGTATATGCTTCCATTGTTGATAAGAACAATCATCTGAAGAACCATTTAGAAGAGAATGGCAGCTTAACTTTTGATCACGGACTTGTTCAGAAGAGTCTTTTTGTAAACCTGCATCTACCAAGTCTTTATTCTTCTGCATAAAACCAAATAGTGGAGATGTGTCGGTAGTAAGAGGCATTCAGAAACCAAGTTATGATTACAGGACAAAAGAACGGCAAAGAGAGCCAGTAACGGCTTATCTGCTGTTATAAGTGTATAACAACTAGTTCCATCAGCAACAAAACCAGAAGCATGTTAAATTATCCCTCTCCAAATGCCACTTTCCCTAAACCTTTCAAAAACTGATTCTGCTATCTACACCCACAGTTAGAGTGTTAGACTGCTAGTCGCCAACATACACATCCCTTAAATCAGGCTGAGAAAAAGAGTAATTCTGCCCTACATATATAATAGGACAGGTCAAAAGTGGCAATGTCAATTAGGAGCTTAATTAACCGGACTTGGGTGAGGGTGCCAGACATTAATACATATATCCAATCGTTGGATTCAGCATGACTAAAATTTTTAGACACTCGACCCTGTCCTAAAATGAGGATACGGATGCGAGTACACTTCTTTAAAGAAAACATACACTTATAAACTGGAAATATGTCGAATCTTTTTCAAGTATTATGGAAAGAAATTTGAAAAAATAAGACTTAAAATCATTAAATATAATACTAAAATGCCCTAAATACTCTTTCTATACTTTTGGGATGTGAGCCTCACTAGTTTAGCACTGATAGGAGAAGTGTCCAATCAATAAGTGCCAGGTATGGAATCCACACCCTTATCCATGCGTGTCAAGTCAACACATGTACGGTCCCAAAAGCAAAGATTTAAAGTAACATCGGTTAGGAGAGAGGAATCGGCTGATGACTAAAGAAATTGATCCCGGAGTGAGACAATAAGTCTTAGCAGCAATGAGGGGGGATCGTGTGGGCTTTGGAGAAGAATACTTCAGAGGAGGTCTAAGCTACATAAATCAGACCGATCTGCGAAAATGGCAATACAAATGCCTAAGTGAGCTCAACTCTTCCCTGGATAAAAGATTATTAATCTTCATCTATTCGTGACCTTTACAATTATCAGTATAACCTTTGCCTATTACACATTCACCTTGCATCCTCTTACCCTCAGTAAAGCAAGAAAACCGCGAATCGCATCCACAACACTCACAGTCTCACAGCAATCACAACCTAAACTTCGTTCCGAGTTCATAACACAAAGCACTCGCAATTTATCCATCAAAACTTAGACATTGCAAATCTGAACTGCTGAAATTTCAAGAAAACACACAAAAACAAGCACAATAATATACAAGATAGTAAAGAAAGCAAACCTTATCGTCGGAAGACGAGAAAAGCGGGATTGGAGAAGACGGAATATTATCCAAATCAATGAAATTGGAAGCAGAAATAGAGGAATGTTTCCGACGCTTATAAGTACGAAGCGAAGCGCCATCACTTCCACTTGAACTTCCATTTCCTACACCATTTTCAATCACCATATCTACCCCCAAAACTAGAAATTAGGGTTTACCCCCAAAATAAAAGAAAATTGAAATCGAAATCTAAATATCCAGTAAGTCAGTATACAGTCAAAGAGTGTAACTACTAGTATAACAAATCTAGCAAGACAGTAACTGTTGACAGTAAATACTGAAATTGGAAGTAATTAGAGGAATAATAGAGAAAGTGGAGAGTAATTAGTTGAAGTAAAATTGGAGGAGAAGATGTTGATAAGTATAGGGAGTTGAAGTGGTAATAATATTGAGTAAGTAGGAGAGAGAGTGTGTGTTAATGAGTGGTGGAAAGAAGAGAAGGTGTGGTGGTGGTGGTGGTGGTGGTGGTGAGAGGGGAGTTGACCGTGGTTGCTGCGGTGGTTGCTACGGTGGAGAGAGAGAGACAAGGGGGGGTTGTGTTGTGCTTAGTTTATCTTTTATGTTTGTATGTGGGAAGTTATTTTGGGGGGATGTCTTGGTTTATTTCAAATTTTTGGGTGTGACCGTGTAAGGTAGTTTTGTTTTGTTGCCTCCAGGCTCCATCTTTGGTTATTATTACACGCGGCAAGTTTGCTTTAATACCGATATTATCAGTCTTAAGTTTAAGTAGACCATATAAATGGGTCAGTTGGATCGAATTCAGGTCGGATCAGTTCGGTATATTATATTATCGGGTTAGTTTGGATCGGGTCGGTTGTTTTGGGTTTTGAGTGTTTTTCGGGTAAGTTGATCGGGTCTGTTTCGGGTTAACGAGTCGGGATATTTCGGGTCCGGGTCATTTTCGATCAATGATTAAGTAAAAAAGTGCATTTAGTCATTTCAAGTCTTTTTTTGTTTCAATTAGAGTTATATTTTTTGGGGCATTTTTAAGTTAGTGGTTTCAGATCGGGTTGTCGGGTCAGTTTCGGGTCGACACACTTCGGGTCATGTTCGGGTCGGGTCGGGTCAATTCAGGTTTCGGGTACATTAGAGGGTTATAGTTCATGTCAATTTTGGGCCTCGGGTCGGGTTGGTTTCGTCAGGTCTACGTTTAAGACGGGTCACATACTATCACATGGTGTTAAACTAGTAAAAAAGACAAGAAAAATTAGTGTTTTCTATGAAACAAGTAAAGGTGATTTGGTATGTATTTGATCCATTTTAAGCTTAAGACGAATAGTCCATATCTTAAGTGAGAATTTTTGTATTACACATACCAGTGTACCACAAAAGGCTAAATTGAAACATTTTTACGATTTTAACTTGAGATTTTAGGATCCTGGAAATACCGCAGGTTTAAAACTCACGGGGAAACATTGTACTTTCTAATGCATCATCTGACTCAAATCTGTAATAAATTAGATGATGTACATACATAACAAAAATAACGTGTCAATTCTTATATTTTACTCCCACATGTAATCGTGTGAGAAGTATAATATTTCTTACACTATTAGAAAACATAAAAATCAAATAATTCATAACTCTTGACTACATTCTCAACTTCTAGAATTAAAAAAATAAAATAATAAATAACAAAAAATGTTATCATATGCCATTCTCATATGATATATTTATTTCAACCCCTGCACCATACTTAGTGGTTATGGCAGTGTAATTTTATGCACAAATTGTCATTTATGACAAAAATATCTGTTTTAATATTAAAACTGGTCAAACAATATACCGTTTGCATTGTGTAGACAAAAGTATAATGTTTATTAGCAAAAAAACGTCATATATATGCAAGTGGTATATTATTTGACGCGTTTTAACTTAAGACGTATATATCTGTTTTAATAGAGACTTATTGAATTTCATGAATATGTGTTATGTAGCGTGACAGACATAATTATGTTCACTACGAGCGTAGTGAGTATGATGGTTTAGTTTGATGATTATAAACTACTTAAACTTCAAAAATTTTAGTTCAAGTAGATCGAAAACTATGAACTTAATGAGCTGGAGTAACTATGGAGGAAAAGAAAAAAGGTGACACTGGAATATGATGTGGGTAGTTGGCTTTCTTCTTTCTTTTATTTTTTTATTCTTTCTAATAACTAATATGGGAGTATCTTGCTCCCAATAGGTCTTGCTTGCAACAGATCGGATCTTGCGACGGGTATTTTGTGAGAGGAAATGGGTAGAGGGGACAAGGTGGGCACCCCCCATGTGCTTCTCCACTCACCCTTAATGGGTATTTTGTGAGAGAATATGGTATCCGTCTTAAGCTTGTGACGGATAGTGTCCGTCACAAATGAGAATTTGTGATTGTCTGCTCCTTGTAATCAGTAGGTCTTGCTTGCGACGGATCGGATCTTGCGACGGGTATTTTGTGAGAGGAAATGGGTAGAGGGGACAAGTGGGGACCCCCCATGTGCTTCTCCACTCATCCTTGATGGGTATTTTGTGAGAGAATATGGTATCCGTCTTAAGCTTGCGACGGATAGTGTCCGTCACAAATGAGAATTTGTGCCTTGTAATAGGATAACAAAAATTCATTTTTTTACAGCAAGAGAAGAAAATCTTACAATGACCTATGGGTTACATAGTGAGCTATTCCGATATGTAACATTACAGCTAGTGCTCGACCTGGCCAACGGATCAATCGGTTTGGGTGCGGGTCGGACCCATTCCGGGTGGGCTAGTTCGGATCTATCATATTATCGGGTTAGTTCGGGTTAGTTCGGGTCAGGTCGGGTTGTTTCGAGTGTCGGGTGATTTTCGGGTAAGTTGATCGGGTCAGTTTCGAGACAACGGGTCGAGTTATTTCGGGTCCGGGTCATTTTCGTGTCAATAATTAAGAAAAAAAGGGTGCATATTGTTATTTCAAGTCCTTTTTGTTCAATTAGATTTATATTATTTTCGGGTCATTTCCGGGTTAGTGGTTTCGGATCGGGTAATTTCGGGTCGCCGGGTCAGTTTCGGGTTGACGCACTTCGGGTCAAGTTCGGGTTAGGTCGGGTTAATTCGGGTTTCGAGTTATATTTGGGTTTTGCAACTCGGGTTAGTTTCAGGTCGTGTCATTCGGATCGGGTTGCTTTTGCCAGGTCTAGCCAGTGCTACTAAGCATATACTAAATATTACATCATAATTTGTAACGAAACAAAACATATATAGGAAACCAACTAATACACATAATAGCTTTGTCACAGGAATATCATTTCATGTCCATAGCAATGAGATCTGTCCCCATGAGCCAAAGATTCGAATGAACATCGATATCAGCATAACTGGTGCACTTACGCTCTTGCGATAAGATATGTAGAAGGTAAATAAGAGGGGTAAAACAACATTGTACGGCATCACACCTCAGAAATTGACATCTTTGGCCGTAAGCCTCACGGACCCAGAAAAGCAACGGACCAAACCCCTTAATCAAACGAGCTTGAAGAATGGAAACGATCATAATTGAAGAAAAGACTGTAACCGAACCAAAGGACATGACAAGACAACTAAGGTTGGTTTAGTCAAAGAATTCCTAAAAGGGCAATTAAATGCCCTCACCAAAATTATTAGAAATAACCGAAACTAGAGTAAAGGACCTACCTAAACTTGACTTAATTAATCGAATTAAGAGTTTACTACTTCCAATCTTAACCGCTAGGCTAAGACCTAATCGATTGATTTCTGCGAAATCAGAAAAAAGAGTGACCTCACTGAATCTAACCCGAAAAGTGAGAGGCCAACGAAGGATATTAGGAGAAGACTGACAGAGTGACATCATAGGATTATACTGTAGCATCGAAGTAGTAGAATACTAGCCCGGCCCATCACACTGAATTTTCTAGTTTCTAGTTTAAGTTAAAAAGTACGGCGCCGTGGCTAACTTGAAAACCTAAGCATTACTCTCCTTTCTTCATATAAACATCATCCTCCTCACCCTTTTCTTTCACTCCAACTCAATTACAATCTCTTCTTCTTTTCTTTTCCTCGTAGTCCCTCCGTCTCATTCATTTTAATCAATGACAAACAAATAATTGAGACGGAGGAAGTATATACAAGATGCGTTTGCTCTTGAAGAAAACAAGTAATTCAAGTTAGGGAGTTTGTCATTATGAATAAGGCCATTGATTAAGTACGAATATCTTTTCGTTTAGATTTGGGTTCGTGTTTTAATCTAATTAATGGCTTATTCATACTGACGATCTCCCTTTACTTGAGATTAGAACAAGTTCCCGTATGATTATTATAAATCCAAGAATTGTCTGATTTTACAAATTAAGTCCATATAGAGATACAAGGTCTAGTTCTCATGAAATTCTTTATCTATGGTTTTGCCTACAATATCCAAACCCTGACTTAATTTTTGCTGCATCGTATTTTTTTTAATTGTATTTTAGAATTATATTGACCATATTGATACAATTCATCATTTGCATTGAATATCTCTAATGATGGATCGCGTGTCACACGTGGTGTAATCTCCTCTATATATAAAAGCTGAGTTTTTTCCAGCCTTCCTATTGGCTGGAAAAAACTCAACTTTTTCCCCTCTTTTCTTGGCGGGTAGGACCCACCAAATAATACACCATTTAATTTACCTCTCTCCTCCCCTTTGGATTTAATTATTCTCTCTCCTGCCCTCTCCTTTAATTTGAAACATTATAATATGATGACAAAGGATATAATACATGATATTTATGATGATTGGGATTATATAATATGATATTACATATAAAAAAATGAAGTCGAAAAAATAAAAAATGCATTCATAAAAAAAAAGGAATTGGAATATTATAATTATTGTATACAAAAATACAAAAATAACATACAAATACAAATTTTTACAATTCAATCTTATCTTATAAATATTACAGCCCATAGTCCGGGAAAGAAAGAAAAAAAGGGAGATGCAATTTTAATCTATTAGTTCAGTGTTGTTAACCTTTTGATCGATACTTAAAGACGACGTGTATGTAATATAAAATCTTTCAAATCGGTGATGGAAATCATCTCATAAATATAAATATAAATATATATAAATAAATGTCCTATATATAAAAGCTGAGTTTTTTCCAGCCTTCCTATTGGCTCAAAAAATACTCAACTTTTTCTCTTTCTTTACGGTAAGTAGGACTCACACATTTTCCCTAACAATTAATTACTCTCTTTCCTTCCAAACTAATTTTATGAAATGCGATTTATGAAAGAAAAATATACTCGATAGTCTATAGCAAATTGTACAGGTTAAAACATTATGATATTAGCTGTTGTAAACTCTGCTATCATATTGATTCTCTCCATTGCATTTGACATTGTGCATTTGACATTATGATTAAAAAATAAAAGTATTACGAAAATTACAAAGAAAGAATAAATTTTCTAAAAAAAATATAAATAACAAATACAAGGAAATTTTTCAAAAATAATTTTTTAAAAATACTACGTTATAATCCGTATAAAAAATTAAATAGGTGTTTTTTTTCAAAAAAAATAAATAGGTGTTTTTTTTCCAAAAAAATTATCTTCAACTTTAATAATGAGTAAAACAATAAATAATGAATAATAAATAATCAAAGTTAAAAGAAAAACATGCATAAACAAATGAGAAAATATAAAAGATGAGACACTGACCAATAAATCTTCCTAAAATTGGATGTTTACTAATATACACTTAAAATTAATTATAAGGTATTAGTACTCATAATTTATGAGTAGGATTAGGTACAATGGAAAAAAAAAAAAGAGTCGGAGAGAGGATGAGTAAATGTGAGATTTGGGTAAACACTATTTGTGAGAGGGAGGACAGATGTATGAGAGGCAAGGTAATATATTAGAGTAAAAGAAGCCGATTCGGAAAGGGTTGGTGTACACATAAAGAGAGATGGGTTAAATTAGTATAGTCCATTATTTTTGGGTTGCGGGTTCATCATTTTGGTTTGGCCCTTTTTAATGTCACAAATTCTTATCAGTGGCGGCACGATCCGGCACAATCTTGAGACGGGTCAAGTCCCCCTCACATAGACCAAGTGGGTGTCAAATGGACTCCCCTTGCGCCAACTTATCCGCATTTGCTCTTTGTAAGGGGAGTTTGACCTGTCTTAAGCTTGCGACGAGTCGCCCATCGCAAGTGAGACTAAATGTTTTAATATTGACTTGGTTTCTTCAGTTGTCCTATGTTAAATACGCGAGTTTAGTTTCTAGATGTTCTAATTATACGATTGATATTTTGGATTATTTTCTTTCACATCAATGCTTAGGAGAGTCAGGACTAACGAATGTGCTGTTTGTTTTAGTCTTTTCGGGTTTATTTAAATAGGGGAGTATGGGTTAAGTCATGTGTTGGGCTTAATTTATACAAAATACATCGGTTTGCCCCAAAACATATCCCTATTTCGTCTAATTACGAGTTTACAACTAAGGAAACCAGTCCAACTTACATGACTAAAATCATGTTTGCTTTCTTTAATCTTAAAAGCTTGGTAAAGGCGAATAAAATATTGAGTATTTTTATTCACGCCTAGAATACGTGTAACGATGTTGCTTATTTTTCTTTCCAGTCTTATTTATAATACGAAAATATATGACCAAACACAATTTAAAAGGATGTTTAAAAAATTGTAGTTTAAACTCTCATGTCGAGTAATTAATCATTCATAATACGGGTGATTGGTGAAACAAATCAATAATCATTGTCTAACTCCGTTCTCCGCTTTTTGATATATCAGAATATATTTTGCCATATTTCATAGTTTGTTGCAATGACAATATAATTTAGAAAAAAAATATTCAATAGTTCTCCGCTTTTTAAGTAGCATACCGTGCAAATTTTGCACGGGTTTAAAACTAGTGTTCTTTATTTTTAAGTTTTATCTATGCTTTTGCAGTTACATTAACTCCTGGGTCGGATTATCCCTCAAGCAAGTGCGAGGATAAGTGATCGAAAGCAACTTTAATTAGGTTCGGACTGAAACCGATCCGGTCCATTGTCAAGATTTTTGTTATGAAGTTGTTACATAATTTACCTTTGAGCAATATTGGCGACTATTTTAATCAAATAATGGTTTGATTATGTATTATTGTATAATTTTTGTGAAATTAAATTTACCTTCTAGTACTCGGTATAGTAAATTTTAGTGTAATGTCAAATTAAATTTAGGGACTTGCTAAATCCCGTGTATTAATTACTCAATCCAAATTCAAATTCAACACACAAGCCCAACCACCCGCCCTCGAGCGTACTGCAGCAACTGACATCAATCCAAATTCTAATTTTAAAAATAAACCTTTTGAAAAACATCAGTTTAATGGATTAAAAGACGGTATTAAAAAGTTGTTGATAATAAAGCGGAAAAATTACATGTGATATGCGCGAATTACGATCTGAAACAGAGAAGTGGGAGAGAAATCTTTTTAATTATCTTTTAAGACGCAGGGCACTTAAGGAATATCAGGTACAACATGTGCGGGATTGATGAGTAAATTGATTTACCGGATTGAGCAATTACGTAAATTTATTGATTTATCTAATAAGGTGATAAAGATTGAAGTTGTCAAGTCCATGTTACGATAAATTAAGGACGATTTAAGTAAGTTTGGGTATTCCCTATATACTAAAACACAAATATTTAAAACTTTCACATTAAGCCACCTCATCACAACAAAGTAGCGAACCCCACCTTTTTTTTACCTCTATTACTTTATTTTTTTCATGTTTATCATTTTTTTTCACTATTATTTTGACCCAAATAAACTCAAACTCGAAAAACCGATTGAAAATATTTGCAGATTTTTTTATAAAACGTAAACAAAAAATTATGCGTCGTTGACATTTTTCCTACTTTCCCAATTTTAGCCTTAACTTTTAGATTTGATTTCATCCGCCTCAGTCATTTTTTTTTAAATTATATCTTATATATTGTAATAAAATATACACAAATAATTGAGATGGCGGGAATACTTTATATCTATTTTTTTTTTACTATTTTAAAAGAAAATCACAACAGATTGCCAAAAAAATAAATGGAAGAGATTAAAAATTAAAAAAAAATTCAACAAATATAAATTATAACGAATAACGACAATGATTTTGAAAAATTAATCTTTCAACGATGATAATTCAAACTTCTATATTAAAATTTACTATAAAAAAAAAAACACTAAAATTTGGACCAAGCATAAAAACCCGTCTAATACCAGACTTGGACGTGAATATTCATGTCTGAACTTTGACCAAGAATTATTGTTTGTAAAATATATTGGCTAATTTCATAAATTTTACCCAATTAGATTAGGTATGTTTTGTTAATAATATCTTTACTATTTTTCATAAAAACACCCCGAGCAGTTTTGCACGGGGTTAAAACTAGTTAACCTTTTATCAGTTTATTTACGTACATATATACTAGTATAAATTTTTTGTATAAATTGTATAAACCTCAAACAATATTTGCACGATATTTACATAGTTTTGCCCTTTATTCGTATATATTCTCTCCGTCACAATCAATAATTCATGTTTGCGTTATTTTTTTCTTACAAAATAAAGCAAACGCAAACTACTTACTGGTACAGAGGAAGTATTATTTATAAATTGTGTCTGGCCTAGGACATGGTGATTCTAATCTTCCATGTTTCAACCCGGGTGTGGGTGGGTGGGGTCATGGTGGCCAAATTAAACGTTCTTGCATGGTGTTGGACGTGGTGGTTCCACGTCCGGCCCCAGGTGGAGACGTGGTTGCAGACCTCCTTGCATGGTCATTGGGTTGGATATAGTGGCTCATTGTTTCTCTATTTTCACCCCGTAAAGTTTAATGCCTTTTCAATTAGTTTAACTTTGTTTCGATTAGTTTAATAATATGATTTATTTTTCGAATTAATTGATATGTTTGTTAATTCAAATAATTTTGTTTCGTTAATCGTTCGACATAATCAAATGCCCTTAAATTATCAAACTGAATCGATTTGTTTAATTAAATTAATGTTTGAATTGTTTAATTTGTCTACCTTCTGTAGTAATCGATTATGTGAAAATTACAAAAGGTATTAACCCGTCCATTTAATTAATTTGTGGACGATATTTAGCAGCACCCAAAGAAAACCGTCAAGAAACATTTAGCAATTGGGCTAAACCAATAATTCATAGAGCGGTTCAAACATGATTAGATTTCTTGGCCCATCCCACTATATCCTGATTAAGATAAAAAGCACGGCGCCGTGTCTACCTTAAAAACCTACGCACCAGTTTTCCTTGCTTCTTATAAACCTTCCTTCACCCTTCAATTTTACACCCACCATACTTTCAATTCATTTCAATCTCTTATTTTTCTTCATATACTCCGTACTTATATACCCATGAGAAGGGCACTATCCGTCTTTAGGTCTTTAGCTTGTGACGGATAATATATATATACAAGCTATTTGATTGATACGAGTATTCAAGTTAGGAAGTTTGTCAGAATGTATAAGGCCATTGATTAAGTACGAATATATATCTCTTCTATATTAGATTTGGGTTCGTGTTTTAATCTAATTAATGGCTTATACATACTGACGTACTTCTTTTACTTGACGTAAAGTGAAGGTTATTTACACATAAATAATAAAATCTCGTTGAATTGTGTGGTTTTGCATAGGCCATCAATCATTGTTGGTGATTCTGTTGCTGTTAATCATTGATTGATGGCCTGTACAAAATCAAACAGTTTTATGGGTATGTCATATTGTCATGCGTCGGATTAATATGTATGTTTATATTCTTTGTAAAGTTCTGTGTTTATGCGAGGTTATTTAATTAACGCCTTTCTTAATTTTGATAATTTAAACTAATTTTTTATTACTCGGCTCAATCCCAATCCTACCTTAGAAGTTTAGCGTAAATAAATCACACTATCAATTTTAAGCCTAAAAAGAGCATATTCATCTTATATGACCTCTTGTTTAATGTTTGGAATCCAAGGGAGGAGGGTACCCGTGTGGGTATACATTAGGTATTATAAGTAATAGAAAGGTTTTTTAAAAATATTTTCTATAAGTAATTTGACCTCAATGGTATTATTGTCCATTTGTCATTCACTAAATATAACTAACCATAAACCGGGACGGAGGGAGTATTGTTAAAATATATTATGAAAATTGATGCACAAACTCATATTATCAACAATTTTTCACTAAAATTATTAGGATGTGTCCTTAGAAAAACCGATATTTTGATCAAGCTGTATAGAATCAAATGGAGTAAGGAGGTTGATAACCCGTAACTTCCCATCTTAATGGAAAATTGACTTTTATATCATTTAGCATATGGAGAGGATTTCTATTAGTTAGTCTAGTATTTTAACTATTCAAACGTGTCATAGTTAACCGACTTTTGGGGGATATAAAAGTGTTTGGAAATGAGAAATCGATTTCATTTTCTTAATTTCAGCTGTAAATAATTTTTCTAATCCTATGTCAAATCTAATCTCTAACATGTTTGAAGATCACTTAAATTAAGTTCAAATTATACTTTCTCAATGATTTTCGGAAAACACATGGAAAGTGAGATTGGAAATCGCTTGGCGAAGCAGGTCCACGTAGGGGTGTATCATCTATGTGACAAGTCTACAACATGAGATTCGACAGGAGTGGAACTGAAAGGATTACTATTAGGTAAAAGATATTCCTGGCTACCGCCTCAACCAACTCACCTACTTAAAAGTACAAATAACGCTACCGCGCACATTGGCCCACGATGCTACTCACGTCTGTCTTGCTACCCACACGCCGCTACCATTTACGTCGCCCTCTCCACCGACGCCTTTCTCCATGCCATCCTACAAAATTACAAACCCTAAAAAAAAGTTCTCGCAAAATGTGAAAAAAAAAAATAATAATATTGAAGGATTAGGCTTAGAGAGAAATTTAATCAAAGAGTTTATGTTAGCAAGGGTGTGCAAATGGAAACTATCGTGCTAAAAGTATTGAATTGAGTAAAATGCGTACTGCTGTTAAGGGCTTATTTTACATATATTTAGTAGCTTATTTAAGCTAATTTTGACTCCCCTTGGCATGATTTTAGGCTAGCTTTGCATGGTTTTGTCATGTTTCGATATATACTACGCTTTGGTATGTTTCGTGTTTGTTTCAGGTCAAAACGAAACATCCTTGGAAAGGTATCCATGATAGGAGTGATGAGAAACGAGTTCTCGGAGTTTGGAATGAAGGACAAAAGCTTAGACCCCATGAGCATTATAGTTTGAAGTATTTTATGAAGAAGAGAAGATAAGAAGATCTCCCCGGGCGGGGGTGAAATGAGCCCCGGGCGGGGAAATTGACACTTGAAGCCACAATTGGGCAGAAGTACTCCCCCTGGCGGGGATGTTTTATACCCGGGCTGGGGGCCTGCGGAAATCCTACCCGACTTTTGGAAACTCCAAATTTAGCTTAGTTTCCAAGTTCTAATAAAAGACCTATTATTAAGAAACCCTTTCACACTTAGTTTTTCATAGATGGTTTTTATCTTATGCTTAGATTATCATTAGCCCTAATTACAAGAACTCTCTAGATTAAGATTTAATTACTTTGCTCTTTGGATGATTGCAATTGGATTTTGTTCTATTCAACATTCAGATTCTTTAATTACAAGTATTTTTTCAGCTATTCTTTTAATTATGTCTTATATCGTTTAATTATGAATTGTTTGTCCTCTTTATTATGAGTGAGTAATTTCCCATCTAGGGTTCGCAGAATCGTTGTAGGGATGACAAGCATGAATTGAATTGTTAATTTTGATTATCTAATTGGTATCTCGGATTTAGATAAAGATTTATATTGAATTGGATTGTTGTTTGTAATTGAATGAATCTAAAAGCAAGTTAATTGTTCAATGGGAATTGGTAATTGTTTTGTGATACGGGATTTATCCACCAATTTCATCATCTAATAATAGGTTATTTGTGGAAGCGAGGCGGTTTAGTTTAGAACATTAATCTCATCTTTGATTATTAGTTATTCATGGAAGTGTCTAATTGATAATTAGGACTCAACTATCAACTTAATGTCTCTACTTGGTTTAATTTGCTTATGGAAGATTGGAAGTAGGTAGGTTGATCAATATTACAGAGTTTAATTGACCCGGAAGAGTTGTTAATAGCAAATTAGGTAGTGTCTAATCCGAGTATTAGTGATTTGGTAATTGCTTATCTTTTGTAGAGCTTGTCGACCTTTAACGTGACTACGGACCTTAGACCTTTTAGTTATTGATTAAAATCGTTGTTATTTGCTTATAAATTTAGTCTAGCTAATTCTCTAATATTGATTCCTCGTAGCTAAAGTATAATCTGAATCGACTAGTACTTAACTTTACTTCCCTGAGATCGATTCTTAAGCATCTACAATAGATCCGTACGCTTGCGGTATTTTTAACTGAACAACTGCCAAAATAAAGTGCCTAAATAGAACAACAAGTCTGGCTTAAGACGATATATTATCCGTCTAAAATTTTAAACATGTCAAATATTAGCAAGTGACAATAATAAAGACAAAACTCTTGATATTCTTTAGGCAACAAGAGAGATAATTTGATATGTATTTGACTTGTGATATGCTTAAGACGAATAACATCCGTCTGAAATGAAAATTTGTGTAAATAGAAAAGAAATCCTAAACTATAATTGATCTCTATATATCGGCACAAAGCTTTCTTTCATCGACCTATTGCTCACCCTCACGAGTCCCAATTATTAGAGTTGGAAAACCCAATGTAAACAAACGTGAAGTTATAAAGTCATTGAATCCAAATAACTGTAGTTCGTTAATTACTTCGCCTATCAAGTATCAACTGATACATATTCCAATGCACAAATTCTCATTTATAACGGGACAATCGATCGCAAGCTTAAAATAGGTCAAGTCATCCTCACAAAGAGCAAGTGGGGGACAAGTGAGGAAGGGGAAGAGGTACTTGACATCATTGGAAATATTGTAGTGACGCGGACCTATATTATTCCACGTGTCTTGTGATTAGAATGATAGTGGACACTCCAATATCTTTTAGAACTGTAAAGGATCAAGACTTGTTAATTTGGTGTTTCAATTTTATGATCATGATGTTTAAATTTGATAAATTTGTTGTTTCAATTAAACGATTTTAGAGTATAAATGTACAATGCAGAAATGTCTGGAGAAGCACCATATATATAAATAAGTAAGGGTTTTCCTCTGGGGTACCCCTGAACTATTGACTTTTCTAACTTGTACCCTCGCGTTTTTCAATTTATCAGTTGTACCCTTAAACTCTATTACTTACTATCAAGCGTGCCCAGTAACATTAATTCCGTCAAATTTAGACATTAATTGCTAATGTGGCATTAATGATGAATTGGACTACTTATGTTGAATGTGCTATGACTAACTTCCTCTATACACTTCTTCAATTAAGAAGAAGTTGAGTTAAGCAAGACATTCTAAATCTTGAAAACAACAACGAAAACAAACCATTTCATTCCTTAAAATCAATCCCGACATTCTAAATCTTAAAAGCAACAACAATAAAAACTAATACAACTAAATTGAACTTATGTCAAAACTTTATCCATTTCAGATCTTCAAGATATTGTTTCTTGAACTAAATTATGTCTTCACTAGAATTCTCCATACATAAAACTCCATCTACTTCATTTGCATTTGGAATCTCAAATGCTCTTGTTAGAATAATATGCTCTTTTTCAAGCCATGTTACAAAATGGTCACATTCAAGACACTTGAAATATGCTTTTCTTGGGTTGTTTATAGTTCAAGAAATTTTCAAAACAATATTTCTCTCAAACTTGCTTGCGATTCAAATTGAAAATTCGCATGCAATGGGTGTGTTCTCCCGTCAAGTCGAAGAGGAAGAAGACATGACCAAAATAAAGGATCAAATATGAAATAAATGATGAAGAAGAAGAAGAAGAATAATTAAGAAGTGATAAAAACTAAAGATTAAATATGGAGTAGAATGGGTAGGAGTAGATAAGAAAAAAAAGGGAAGGAAACTAATCAAAATGGGTGAACATCAAAGTCATCAATCTCCCATCAGCAATTAACGGCTAAACTTGACGGAAGTAATCTCAATGGGGACGCTTAATAGTAAGTAATAGAGTTTATGGGAACAACTGAAAAATTACAAAGCGCGAGGGTACAAGTTAGAAAACCCAATAGTTTAGGGGTACCCCATAGAAAAACCCAATAAGTAAATAACTACCAACAATTGCTACAAGTCAACTAATTTAAAACAAGATCAAATAAAAATTATTTTTTTTATAAAATTTAGTTTTCTAAACTTATTAACTTATATAAACTTTTTATAAATTTACTCCAACATACATAGTGATAAAAAAAATTACTTGCAATCTCTAAATGAGGTGACTTAGATTCTGTTCTTTTTGGCTTATAAGGTTGGACTTAACTGAATTAAACTGACCCGGATTAAATGGAGCTGAGCTGAACTTAATGGAGTTAAAGTAAGAGTTAATTTATAAAGAGATGAGCTGAACTGAACTGATTGAAGTTGAACTGAACTGTAGTGAATTGAGTAGAACTGAGCTGAACTAAAATAAACTCAGTTTAAATTAGAAAAAACATGACCTTATTCCGTCTATTTTGGATTGTCCCTCCATTTGTCTATTAAAATGTCGAAAATGCCCATTCCTTAACCTTATGTTATATTCGTAACTTTGTTCAACCTTTGTTCATATGCAATCACTCTTTCTTCGAACTACTATAGTTAAGGCACACTCAACTTGAAATCAATTAAACTAATCTAATAAAAGGCAATTGCATCCACTCATATAGATTTTCACTGGAGCATTAATTTAGAAGCAATTTTTTATCAGAATGTATGTAAAGGGAGTAATTTTGGAATAAGTTTGTATAAAAGATTAAGTTTAAAAATCACAATGACATTTATAATTTGCCTATCAACAAAGCTAGATTTCTAACGCAATCAAAATCGAATTCCTAACATTAACTTTATATTAGAAAGGAAAATGAGATGGCGCCACCCGGTGGCGCTCAAATTGAGCGCCACCGAGGGCATTATCGTAAATTTCATACTTATTTTGCTTTGCCTCCACCAAAATTTTAAAATTTAAACCAAATAGTGCTAAAGGGTAATATAGGAATTTAACATTATTAATTAGTTGTAACAATAATAATGATAATTATAATTATGAAAAAAAATTCTCATAAAAGTAGGCATTTTTTGTGGAACTATAATTATGAACCAAGAGTATTACATGTATTAAATACTCACATCCCATTTAGAAACCAATTGAGGCTTTGGCAAGATGGTATCTTGTGCAAATGGGGAATTGTGCGTGAGAGAGGTACTAGGTTCGAGACCTCTTTACAACATTTTCGCTTTTTTTTTTGAAAAATTTGTTTTAGTTAGAATTTGAATATTAGAATTGTTATTTTGACGATTAAAGTGGTTGAATCAAACATGTATATTGGACCGCCTTATTATATAACAAATCAAGACACTAAAAATGATAAAGTAAATTAAACTCTTATCTTGTTTTCTTGTGGTCCATTTTATGTAGGTGATTGTATATGTTTTTTAATCTTCGTGAGCAGTATTCAAATCAAAGGCAAACAAATTACTGAGACGAAGAAATTATATAATTTGATAAAAAAAAAAAATCTGCGACAGTTTAATATTTTTTAGTTTATACTGATGACAAAATTAAAATATGTTGAAATATATTTATAAGGTATTGTGCTGTAAAACTATATATAGTTATATCTTAAATACACAAATCTTAATGAATTCAACTGTTCGCCGAGCAAAACTGCATAGATTTAAATTGAGTTTAGCTAAGAAAAACATAAACATTTTGAAGGATGGTGAACTAAGTTAAGCTTAATTAAATTGAATTGAACCGACCTAAATTGAGCTTAATTAAATTAAACTAAGTTGCACATAACTAGAGTACGTAAAGCCAAGTTCGAAACCAATCTAGTAATCTTTTTGATGTTTTTTTTTTAACTTTTGGTGAAATACTTTATTGTATATCACTTTTATGTTTACATGTAAATAATATAAATTTTTTGTCCATACAATTACGTTTTGGTGTATTCACTGCTGAAAACCAGTTCATTTATTTTGTACTACGTAATATTTTTTGAGACCCGGTAGATGAACAGTGATGAAGAAGCGTTTATTTTGTAGATAAATTAATGATGTGTAAATATTACTCTAATCCTACTGTTATTAAAAGCAAAACATTTCCTGCATTCTCATGCGTCCATGTCAGCAATTCAATGAATTAATACAGTGGACCCCACGTATACCCCACCATTGAATACACGAATTATTTGCAAATTGCAGAATTTTAAATTGATTATTTCCTACTTTTCCTAATCATATATCCATATTTCTTTTACACAAACTAGTTTTAAACCCGTGCAAAGAATGCACGGGTTTCCTTTCGTTATATCGCAAATTTTAATTTCAGATGGCCAATTCCGTATGATCAAATGTAAAATAGTCCAGTTAGTGTTACCACTTTTGGTAACTTGTTTTCCAAAAGCAGTCACATTTTGCTGTAAAATAGTCTCAGAACCCTGTTTTATTAATTCAGGCGAAAATGGTTTGTCTGAAAGGAGGCCATTTGTTGTTATATAATGTACTAATGTTTCTCAATCATTTGGTTTTTTCCCCGCTTAGGGGTATTTTAATCATAGACAAACAAACGATTGGAACAAATGGATTATTTTTACTACGTAAAATGAATTTAATTTAATTGAAAAATAAATTAAAAAGTCGATTAGAGGTCAATATATTTTGATGAATATAACACGATTTTAGTATTACAATTAAACGAATATAATAAATACGAAGAAAAATTCTATATTTAATACATGGTATGTACATGAATGAAAATAATACCATATTATCCATTAAAAATTACTTTGATAATATAATTAGTTGTAATCAAGCCAGAGCCATTTTCGAGCTATTAGTGACACGTGGAGGAATGGTAAATTATTATTTACAGCCAGAACTATTAGGTATTATCCGTCTTGAATTATCATTCGCCATTTTCGAGCTTAACAGATATGTTAGTTGTAATCAAGTAGCATAAGTGTGATATTAGGGCCAATTAGTTGAGTAGTTTTTATGGTACGGTATGTTCTCTTGTTAGTTAAGTTTAAATTTATAGCTTACTTGATACTCGGGCGGTTGAATAAAAACCCGACTTATATAAGAATAAACAAAAATTATTCGTATGAAAACTATGCAAATTTATTAAAATTGTTATTTTGGAGAACGTATGTATGATTAAGGTAATTGTTATTTTTGGAGAACTTATGTATGATTAAGGTAAGTAGTCGACTAAAAATATTACCTTTGGTAAGTTCGGACAATGGAACAGGGTACTTAAAATATATAAATAACGACACTATTGTTATTGGAATTAAAGACGGGTATATTTGTTTTAAGGTTAAGATGGATGAAGAATTTATCGTATCTATCATGTGAGATATTATTTGATCCATTTTAACTTAAAACGATTACAGAAGACTAACTTAACATATAAATAATGACCCTATTATGTGAGACACTATTGGACTTTTGTCTTGACGTTCCATATTGTTGATGATCTTTTTAAGCTAAATGGGTCAATTATGAGTCCCAAGCGTCTAGCCCTTATCTTATTTTAAACCCTATCTCCACCGCCTCCCTATAATGCCAGCCTTCTACGTACCCTCCCTTCTCATCTCCCTCTGAAGAAAGTCATTCGCTATTTTCGCTCCTCGCCTCCTCCTGTCTCCCTCAAACTCCCTATCTCAGCTTAGTTACAAATTAATTAAAATATGATCCTCGTAACCATATATGGATCCCTCACTCAATCATCCTCTTTATAAATTATAATCTATATATATATATATATATATATATATATACACTCTTCAACTATGTTTATATCGTCATTATATTCAACCGTCATGAACCGAACTACACCGATGACAAAATTAATTTGGCGTCATGTATGTGTTTTTCAATTAATATTCTTTATACTCCAAAGTTTATTTCATTGAATATATTTCATTTTTTTTCGTTTATTTAAAACTTATTTTTATTGATTTTAAAAATCTCACATTTAAATGCAGTTTTCACTTTTTCTGATTTTTTAGTGTTTTCAACTATTGATTTTTTTTCTCTTATTCATTGCATGCAGTATTTTTCTACAGTATTTCACTATATTTATAAATTTTAATTATCTTGTCGCTAGTCTTCAATTATTTTTCTAATTTTTAGTCATTTTTTTGACTTTTTTTTACATATTTCTGGTAATTTCTTCGTTGTACATAATTTAAGTTTTTATTCATAAAGTATGGTTAAGTACCAGATTCAGCCGGGACAAAATATTTAAGTGAAATAATATTTCTGGAAAATCAATTGAAAATCTAAATACTGTATAAAAATGCAAATTATATGTCTCAACATATAATGTATGGTTTTATATAATTTGTATTAAATTTGAATTCTGTTAAATCATGGGAGAATAATTATTTAAGAGAGTGTGTAATTAATTCTCTCTTAGAACGTGGAGTCTAGGAAGAAAAAAAATTACTTTTTGCATCCTAAAAATCAGGAGCATCTTAAATGTTTCTACTTTTATATAAAGTTTCTACTTTTATATAAAGTAGATTAATCGAGTATTGCCTTTGTACAGGTATATTTATCCAACAATTTATAGTTCCGTCTCATCAAGCAATTTATAGTTCCGTCTGAGAAATTTTTTAAGTTGCAAGAGTATTGTAATTTTAATTATTAATTATTAATTGTTTGAAATTGAAATTATTTTTTTTAGTTGTAAGAGTATTGTAATTTTAATTTTTGGACTTTGTTTTGCATGAAATTATTAGTTTATAATTTTTTTTTTAATCATGGAATATGAAAAAAATTATGAAATTGGGTATGAAAATAAAATATATAAACAGACTTTGTAAATATGTAAACATAGTCTAAATAAATCAGAAGAGGAGAGAGGGTAATTAATGTTTTAGTTTTGATGTGGGGCCTACTAATCCTGAATTTCTGCAGCCAATAGAAAGACTCTAAATGTTTGTGGATTAGTATATAGTAGATTTTATTTTCTCGGTTATATTTATTTGATTTCAATGTTATTTTCTCGGTTATATTTCAAATCTAATATCGATGAGCTGTAGAATTGATGATTATTGATTTCGATAACCCACTTAATGAAGTTATGTGGATAATACGCTTACAGAAGTACAGTTTCGCGACATCGTTAAGTGGATAATACACTCACAAAAGTACAGTTTCACGATATCTATAATAAATACAAAAGGGAGTTCAATTTTTACAAACGTTTACCATTACATTTACAAAATAACAGTAACTTAAAGGAAAATAAATTTAAAAAAAACGAAAAAGAGATGTAAAGAGAAATAATTAAATAAACCATCACAAAAACGAGGTTGACACATAATAACACGATTGACACGTAATAACGCGAATGAAAAAAGGTATCATAATTATTAAATAAAGTCTCTCAATTTTATGAATTGCAAATATCAATGAGACGTGGCTTCGAAAAGTAATTAAGGCAATATAAATAATTTGCTTCCGCTCAATTACGGAAGGTGGCATAATCTAAGACAGAAATTAAAATAACACATAATAATTATTAAATAAGGACTCATATTTTGGGAAGTGTAAATATCATTGAGACGGTAAAGTAAATAGGGCAACATAAATGATTTGCTTCCGATTCCTTACGGAAGGTGGCATTATCTAAAGCATATATTAAAAAAAGGCATGCAATTTATTAAATAAAGTCTCTCAAATTTATGAAGTGCAAACATCATTGAGACGTGACTTGGAATAGTAAATCTTGCGACATAAATAATTTGCTTCCGTTCAACAACGGAAGTTGGCAAAATCTAAACCATATATATTAGAAAAAAGCATAAAAATTATTAAAAAAAGTCTCTCAAATTTATGAAGTACAAATATCATTGAGACGTGGCATGGAAAAGTAAATAGGGCAACGTAAATAATTTGCTTCCGTTCAATTACGGAATGTGGCATAAGCTATCAAAGGCTTAATTTAATAAGTATTTACGTTGCATATATTTATTTACGTTGCATATAATTATTAAATAAAGTCTCTCAGAATTATGAAGTAGCAAATCATCATTGAGACAGGCTTGGAGAAGTAAATAGGGCAACGACATTAATTTGCCTCCGTTCGCTTACGGAAGGTGGCATAATCAATGGCTACCATCTATTATCCTCTTCAACAAGCAATTCTTCATTGGCGTTATCAATTCTTCATTAGCCCAGTTCCATATAATAATCATACTAAATCAGACTTACATTTGGGCCGAAAATTAGATGTCCAATTCTGAACCAGTAAGGTCCATTGGTTGAACAGTTCCCAGATCAACAGTTAAACAACTGCATAAGTACATGGGTAATACCATTATAACCACAACTGCAGAAGTACATGGGTAATACCAGTATCCCATTATGTTCAGCAGTTATTTCTGGTTCCTTATAAAGCCCAGTTGATGCACAGGCTTATACCACACAATCAATCAATTTCCCAGCAAGAAAAAATATTCCCAATGGCACCAAATCATAGCATACCAATTTCTTCAATCAATAACAACACTCGCAGAACCGAACAAATAACAGTAAGAATTATGAGAATGTGGTGCAAGAAGACAGATGATGAGCCAAAGGAATTGCTAGGGGCGGAACTAATACTCATCGATGAAAATGTAAGTAAACAAATTCTTTGTTATTTACTTAAATTCTGCCAAATATGTATATAAATTCATAATAATTTATACTACCTTTTTTTGTCATAAGGAGGATACTATTCAAGCAACAATCAAAAAAAGCTTGATAAAAGTTTTTTTGGAAAAGTTACATGAAGGCGAGGCATACATCATCAAAAAATTCAGCACGTCATCAAATAGGTGTGGGTACGATATGACAACATTCCACAAGTTCAAAATTTGGTTGGAATATAGTACAACAATTGTACCGATTACTACATCATCAATACCAGGGGTCATCTATTTCTTTGCGACTTTTGATGAGATATTTAAAGGAACAGTTCCTGCCCGTCTGTATATTGGTGAGTTTTTAACAATTTAATTATGCTAAATTTCAACATTAAATAACAGGATAATCAGTCATATGTTATGTTCAGATGTTGTGGGAAAACTTGCACATGTATATCCTATCAAAACAAGGGATGATAAGAAAAGGAGGACAATTGTGCTAGAAAACACAATTAATATGAAGGTGATATATGTTACAGGAAATGAAAAAAATTATATATACATCAATGCAAAAGATAAGCAACTAACAAAAAAATCACTAAAAAAATTTTGTAGGTGAGATAAGCTTAACAACAACTTGGGGGGCTACAAAGGTGTTTGTCAATCCGGATATCAGCCGAGTCCATGAATTCAACAACAAGTAATAGAACATTTTTCCCTATTTAAATAAATAAATGTTACAATTACAACAAGGATATTTTATTGGTGGTGTTTTGCAAGTAGTACTGGAAATGAAGACAATGATGATAACTCATTTCATCCACAAATTTTGGCAAGTGCAAACATCAAGTCATTGGAGGAAATTGAAAAGATAACAAAACCAGGATCTTATGTTGTTAAGGCCTACTTTGAGGAACTTGATACATCTTACTCTTGGTTTTACAACTCATGCAAAGGTTGTAGATCAAAGGTCAAACAAAATGATGACGGATTATGGTATTGTGACAAAGAGTAAGCAAATGGACAGTCATGCGAATTCAAAGGCATTGGTATGAAGTCCGCAATCCCAAGGTACATCAATCACATAACTATTACACGATTTCTCTCATATTAATTAGAAAATTAAAAAATTGTGTATTTAAACAGATTTCAAGTGAAATTTTACGTTACATACAAAGGAGTCAACTTATCTGAATTTATCATATGGGATGACCTCATGCATGAGTTACTTGGAAAATCAGCCCAAGAAATACTTGATGACGATGAGGTAATTAGTTAATTGAAAATGTTTCCAAATTTTGAACTTACCTTTTCCTTTTACTTCTATTCACTCTTACTTTATACATGTTTTCAGATGTATAATTGCACACCACCACCATATTTCCGTACATTTCTCGAGAAAGAGTTCATTGTCAAGATTAGAGTCACAAGAATGTACAACATTGAGCAGAAATCAAGAACCTATGGTGTAATAAATCTTTCCAGTGATGCAAGAACAATAACAAAGTGGGAAGAAATGCATGATGATTTCACAAATGTACAATAAGGCTAACATACCTATTCTTAGGTCATCTTTTTCCAGCATCAAATTAATACTACTAAGATTAACAACTTTGTTATATCAACAGGAAAAATCAGGGCAACTATCAATATCGAGTGGAACAACCAGCAAAACAGACTCAATAATGGTAGTGATTAGCGTTTCATTATTTTCTTATGCAATTAGGCTATTATTATTTCAATTATTTTTCATTTTCAAGGTTGTAAATGCAGGACAAAATGAGAGAGGTTATGGAGGATGGTACTTCACCAAATTCAGAAGAGGACACTCCACACAAACCTGAAATAGCTGAAATTTCAGACAAGTCTTCTGCAACAAAAAAGGAATTGGTCAGGATTGGGAAGCAAAAGATGAACTTTTAAGCAGAAAATTTCGAACAATTTATTAGTACTTCCTTTATAAGACAATGTTCTTTTTTTCATTTTTGTTTGGATATTTGAGTTTTAGACAATTTTAAGTTTTTGGATGTTTGTTTGCAATTGAACTGATATTTACTATGTGAATCTACCTTGAATGTATCAACCTTTTTTATGGAACTGAAATGCAGGTCATTAGCGCAACTAAATCAAACTAAAGGACTACAAGTGAAGCGGAAGCAATTCAACAATAGAGGCAGAAGAGTTATATCATAGATAAACAGTTGTATTAGTATTTAGTCAAATAGTTTAGATGCATCAATTGAAACATAATGTAAATGAAGGATCTAAGATACGTTAATAATACTATCACATTGGTTGTCACTTATGTCCAATTTCAAGGAAAAGCAATCTGAAGAAAACTACTTATGCAAAAGCAATATCAAGAAAACAAACACTTCACTACCAAAAAAAACAATTTTTTTTAATTAATCCATGACTAAGTTAAGAAAATGATGCTGTGATTTGGATTCAATGAGATACATAAAAAAAATCAATTCTAAGTCCAACAAAATTACTAAGTTTTGATATTAACTAACGAAATTAATCATAAAGAAACCATGAATACTCAAAAAGGGATGAAGTTCACAAATTTTATGTAATGTAAAAAAACGAAACTCGAATAAAACAACAATTTTAATTCAAGAGTTAATATGAAATCAATGATACACTAAAGAAGAATGGAAGTAAGCAGTAGCTTCATTTTGATCGCCAAAATAAAATACGATTTGCAAGTAGATAAATGATATGATTGACCAACATAAATCTTGAGTTTGACCGATTTATATTAGCCCAACAGGAAGGTTATGCTGTTAGTAATTTATATTAGCCCAAAAGTAGATAACCAATTTAAGGGGCAATAAGAGAAAACGTTGTAAGCAGTTTACGTTTATTTGATTATAACCTATTAAAAGTAGTGGAGCAAGAAAGCAGTTAAATTTGGTGGTTGCTCATACTTCCTAACACTGCAGCAAGCACAATACACAATTTAAAAAACTCTACAGCTTACTCAATCTAAAACATACAAATTCTAAAATCATAAATAAACATTCAAATTGTAGATCTATTTAAATCTAAGTTACATTATTTTATGGTTAATTTAAGGATTTCTCTTTGCAATGGATAAAGAATCATCTTCAACTTCAAAAACAAGGGAAAACAAGAGAAAACAGAATGGCCGCCAACAAGAAAACGGTATGTGCTTTACTTTACTTATGTTTGCATCCAATTGCTGTCAAATTGTAATACATGCTTCTCCACCAACCATATACTGTAAATTTGATAATATTGATTAAAAACGCTTTCCAAGGAAATCTTGACAAACAAAAATGAGAAAATAAGATAACAAAACTAAAAAATTACTTAACTTGGACATTCAAACTGCTTTCATTGCCTGCATAAGGATGGGATTGAAATAAGTTCAAAGAATTATCACCTTTGCTGAAATGATATGATATAATTTGAACGATAAATTGTTACACAATTGATTGCAACACAATACCAAATAAGATATGCTTTTTGAGTGATTAATTCTGGTTAGAAGAGTATAGTAAAATCGGGTCGGGTCATGTCAGGCCCATATGGGTCGGGTCAGGTCAGGCCCATATGGGTCGGGTCAGGTCAGGACCATATGGGTCGGGTCAGGTCAGGCCTATATGGGTCGGGTCAGGTCAGGCCCATATGGGTCGGGTCGGGTCAGGCCCATATGGGTCGGGTCGGGTCAGGCCCATATGGGTCGGGTCGGGTCAGGCCCATATGGGTCGGGTCAGGTCAGGCCCATATGGGTCGGGTCAGGTCAGGCCCATATGGGTCGTGTCATGTCAGGCCCATATGGGTCGGGTCATTTCAGGCCCATATGGGTCGGGTCATGTCAGGCCCATATGGGTCGGGTCATGTCAGGCCCATATGGGTCGGGTCATGTCTTTATGGGTCGGATAGGGTTTCTACGTTTCAATACATGCAAATTTCTAGATCTGGGTTTTTTTTGTTATTACGATAATTTTTTTAGTACAACTAATTAATTAATTTAATGATGAAAACAATAGTTTACAACTTTAATTCAAATTTCTATATTATTTTAAATTCTCATTAATCATAACAGAAAATCAGTCATTGATATCATTGTTTTAAAATCTCATTTTCTATAATATTTTTTATTTGATGAAATAAAATCCGAATCAAATGATAAAAAACTTGATTAAATCATATTATTTAGGATGAACCATACGAAATATATAAACTAATATGGCAAATAAAGAATCAGTAAACAAGGTCGAGAACAACAAATACTCAATATATAAATCTCAATAATAAAATACGTTATTAATGTCGGAAATTTATGTCCGAAACAACAATTTATTTTCTTCTCAAATTAATGTCGGAAATAAAAAATTTATGTCCGAAATTTGCAGGAAGTGTGTCCCTAAATTAATGGGACAAATTTAAACTACATGCATGGAATTAAACTCGAAAAAAAATGAGATTTTCTTACCTACATAGCATTTCACATCTTCATTCACAACTTTATATAAAAATGGCGACCGGATCTTCATTTCCTCGACGACCAAGTACTAATTTCTTCTCAAATTAATGAAAGTATGATATATGGATATGTATGTTTTTGATGATATACAATGTTATAGAATAGGAGAAGGCGGATTTAGGTTGTAGAAGAGGAGGCGGATTTAGGTTGTAGAAGAGGAGGCGGATTTAGGTTTAGGATATGAGGCGGCGGATTTAGGGTTAGGATATTAGGCGGCTTATTTAGGGTTAGTGTCGGCGGATCTTTAGAGAGAGAGAGGGTGTTGTAGAGAGAGGGAGGGGAGGAATGAAAATGAATGAAATTAGGGTTAGGGCTGGTTTTATAGGCGAAAATATGAACTGAGGGCATCTTTGGGCCGGATTAGTCATTAGGCTGTATTAGTCATTTGGGCCGGATTAGGGTTTAGGGCTGATTTTTTGTCGTTTGGATATTGTTTCATTGGGCTTTAGGCTAGGTAAATATGAAGTTGTAAATCAGAGAATTTGGATATGATTGATGGATAGTTGGCCCATTTTTATTTATAGGGGCACATTTTTTATAGAATCGTTTTAGATTAAGACGGAGTTATACTATGAGACGATCATTTTTTCTAAACTATTATATATTTAATATTAATAAATAAGTATTTTTTTGAACATGATGTGAGCGTCTCACACAATATCTATTGTAAATTAGCAAAAAAAAAAAATAACAATAACATGTATATATAAATATGAATTTTGGTAAGGACGAATATGAGATTATTTTTATATCTTTTCTAGGAATAACGACGTAAATCAAGTCTTATCTCAATTGATTCATAATTTCAAGTATGAGGTAGATAATTTTTTAATTATTAATTTGAAAGATTTACATTAAATCAAATCTTACCATATTTTTATGTGTAGTTGAATCAAGGCAACAAAGAAGACAAATGAATGGTGAAAGGCATGAACATCCAATGTTGAATTCCCGTTCTCCACTCTCAGACATTACACACGGTATTTTGCTTTCTCATGCTTCTACCAATTAATGTATTGTGTATTATAAAGTTACATAAAAATATGTCAACACCTCACACTTGTGCTTAAATTATTTTCCAACATGTTACTCTAAATTGTTTCTATTTTTCAGGTTCCCGAGTTTCAAGTCATGTAAATAGCAGAAGCGCCCATGCACAAAACTCCATGACATTATCATCAATTAATGTAACTAACGACCTCACGTCATCGCCTCCATATTCTCCTTATTGTACTCCTAACCAATCGCGGGGAAAAGCGGCGAGAGAGAAACGAAAATTGTCATCTACTAAAAAACGTTCCAATGGGGCTTCTAATGTTGCTCCTCAATTGACTATTGGTACGAACCCACTATTCTCCCCCATTACACACACACTCACATATATATATTATATATATGTGAGTGTGTGTGTGTGTAACATTAGGTTACATATATTATTGATAATCGTTTAACTTAACATGATGTAGGAGGTACGTGTAATCCATCTGACGTGGTTGAGCGATTGGTAAGAGATTTGTGTGCACAATTTGGGGAGTCTTACAAAGAAGTTACTCCTTCTCTACATACAAACGACCAAAGACTTAGTGGTCGTGCAATACTCTCATCCAGTTCACGTGGAGAAAGCTCCCGTACTCGCGAAAATGCTTTCGTTGCGCCGATTGATAATGGTTAGTATACTTACAATAAGTTATTTTGTTCTTTCCGTAAATAAACAACGATTTTCAGCTTAATTACTTATTTTGATTTTTAAAAAATAAAAATAGATTATATTTTTTTGTCCAGAATGGGAGGGATATTGGGATATTGGAGATCCAGATTATGAATGTGAGAAATGTCATGCTCAAATGTGGTTTGAGGAGAGAATAGGAAAAGGTCGTGGTACAAGACGACCTCATTTTTCACTATGTTGTTCAGATGGCAAAGTTGTGTTGCCGTATTTAGATCAACCGCCTGAAATCCTGAAGTCTCTCTTAAGTCGAAAACATCGTCTAAGCAAGCATTTCATGGAAAATATCAGATCTTACAATTCGATGTTTTCCTTTACTTCTATGGGTGGGAAGATTGACCATTCTATCAATCAAGGAAGAGGTCCTTACACGTTTCGAATGGGAGGACAAAATGTTCATCGAATTGGAAGTTTATTGCCGTCGGCACAAGCAACCCCAAAGTTTTGTCAATTGTATATATATGACACAGAGGATGAAATACGTAATCGTAAAAACGCCATCAGGTAAGTTAATTTTTTTTTAAATAAAGTTTTGTAGTAATAATAATTAACTTTGCATAAATCTACTTTTTAGTTTATTTAGTTTTATTTAAGCAAATATTCCCATATAAATGCAATTTAATTATTTAAATTTAATGCAGTCCCAATAACCCAGAAAGGCTTAACGATGAACTTACACGACTTTTGCAAAATATGATCGATGCAAATAATGTTCTTGCACAGTCGTTTAGGATGGCTAGGGATAGATTGTGTGCAAATATGGATAGTGATGTCCGTATTAGACTTATTTCTAGAAGAGACACTGACGGACGAACATATAACCGCCCAACTGCTTCTGAGGTTGCGGGATTGATTGAGGGGGATATTGGTCCAAATATGGAGAAACGAGATATTATTGTGCAGAAGGAATGTGGTCGGTTGCAACGTATATCTGAGTTACACCCCCTCTACATTCCCCTCCAATATCCTCTTTTATTTCCCTTTGGGGAAGATGGCTTTCGACTCGATATCCCCCATAGTGAATATTCTCTTGGTGCTAGCAGTAGTGATAAACCACGTGACGAGTTAACCTGTAGAGAATGGATTGCGTTTCGTATACAAGAAAGGTGTCCATCGATTGAGTATCCAACCATAGTATCATCCGGTAAAGGATTCCACCAATTTTTAGTAGATGTATATATGATGGTTGAATCTCATAGGCTCAATTTCCTTCGGTTTCACCAAGATAGACTTCGGGTGGATAATTACAATAACCTTTCAAATGTTGTTGAAAGAGGGGATGTCGAGCCATCTTCTGCAGGTAGTCGTTTTATTGTGCCTTCTTCGTTTCAAGCTGGCGAAGCTTTCATGAAAGAGAACTATTTAGATGCAATGACTATTTGTAAGTGGTATGGGTATCCTGATTTATTCATTACTTTCACCTGCAATCCCAAGTGGCCGGAGATTAGTCGATTTGTTACTAAAAGAGGCATGAGAGCAGAAGATCGTCCGGATATTGTGTGTCGTATATTTAAGATTAAGCTTGATGAGTTGATGACCGATTTAAAAGATCGACACGTTTTTGGAAGAACTATGGCAGGTAAATGTTAATGTTTTTTTAACGAGTTTAAGTTACCATTTGTTTTTATTACATTACTTTATTATTCCACATGATTATTTTGCAGCGGTATATACTGTTGAATTTCAAAAGCGTGGTCTTCCACATGCCCATATATTATTGTTCTTGCACCGAGATGACAAGTTTCCGGCAGCTGCAGACGTTGACAAAATAATTTCTGCCGAGATTCCTGATCCCGTTGAAGATCCTGTTTTACATTCCGTTGTTTGTGCACATATGTTACATGGTCCATGTGGAACTGCAAACCGAAACTCACCGTGTATGATTGGGGAAAAGTGCTCAAAATATTACCCCAAGGAGTGTACGGAGAGAACGACGGTTGATAAAGATGGGTATCCTATATATAGGAGGAGGAAAAATGGGGTTGTCGTTTTTAAGAACGATGTCCCAATGAGCAATGGTTCTGTCATTCCATATAACCCACAATTGTTGTTAAAATATCGTGCTCATATTAATGTGGAATGGTGTAACCAATCACGAGCAATTAAGTACCTCTTCAAGTATATTAATAAGGGCCCTGATCGAGTTACGATGCAGTCATCCTATATGCGTCCTAACGAACAGGATCCTGGTCGATTAGATGAGATTAAGAGGTACTATGACTGTCGTTATATCTCTGCGTGCGAAGCAGTTTGGAGGATATTTTGTTTTCCTATCCACTTCAAAACTCCTTCCGTTGAAAGGTTGCATTACCACCTTCCTGGCGAGCAACCAGTCATGTTTGATGATGATACTTTCATTGATGATGTACTACAGAAATCATCTGTTGGAGTGTCACAATTCTTAAACTGGATGAGTTGTAATAGTCGTGAGATCCATCCTAACAATCGTGAATCCCGTGATATGCAGATAGCCAAACAATTGTTATATTCTCAATTTCCTACAAAATTTGTTTGGAAAAAGAAGCAACGACAATGGACTCTTAGAAAAAAAGGGTTTACGATTGGAAGATTGCTTCATGTGCCACCGAGTTGCGGAGAGCTATATTTTATGAGAATCATGTTGAATCACATTAAGGGTCCCAAATGTTTCGAGGACATCAGGACCGTCAATCGTGATATTGTTTGTCCGACATATAGAGAAGCATGTTACAAATTAGGCTTAATTGGGGACGACAAAGAATACATTGATGCGATAGAAGAAGCAAGTGATTGGGGATCTGGGTCCTATCTTCGACATTTGTTTTCGACTTTATTATTGTGTGGTACTTTGTCTATGCCAAGAAGAGTGTGGGACAAAACTTGGCGTCTTCTATCTGACGACATCCTTCATAAGCAACGTAAAGTTCTTAATAATCAAGGTATGTTATTCATTTAAGTGTTTAATTTGCTGCAACTATTTTAATCAAATGTTACAAATTAAATATACGTCTTATATATTTTGTTCAATTCGTTTACTCCATTTACCGTTGGAATATATAATTTTCCGTACATATTTCTATGTTTCGTAGGCCTACAACTAACAGATGAAGAGTTGCAAAACTACGCATTGATTGATATCGAAAATTCTCTTCAGATAAATGGAAGTAGCCTAAATAGATTTGAAGGGATGCCCCTTCCAGATGTATCGGCAACGTCACATCATCGAAACAACTTAGTCATGGATGAGTTATCTTATGATAGACAGTCTTTACGTGAAGAACATGATAATAACTTATCTATAATGACAGATGAACAGAGGATGATATATAATGAAATTGTAGACGCTGTATCAAAGAACAAAGGTGGGGTGTTCTTTGTATATGGCTATGGCGGGACTGGGAAGACTTTCATTTGGCGAACTTTGTGTGCTGCTTTTAGATGCAAGGGTGATATTGTTTTACCAGTGGCATCAAGTGGAATTGCAGCAACCTTGATTCCTGGTGGTAGAACAGCTCATTCTAGGTTTGGAATCCCACTTAGTGTGACCGAAAACTCCACTTGCCCCCGAATTAAACCCGGTAGTGATTTAACAGAACTTTTGAGGAGGGCGAAACTCATAATATGGGACGAAGCGCCAATGACTCATAAACACAGGTTTGAGGCTCTTGATCGAAGCCTGAAAGATGTAATGCGTGTTGTAGACGAGAGAAATGCAGACGAACCTTTTGGCGGAAAAGTAGTAGTCTTCGGGGGGGACTTTCGTCAAATTCTACCTGTTGTGCCTAAAGGAAGTAGAGCAGATATTGTGCATGCTTCTCTTTGTTCATCTTATTTGTGGTCTTCATGCAAGGTAGTCTTTGTTTTTTTTATCAGTACATCTTTTTAATTTTATATGATTCGCCATTCTTGACGTTGACGAACAAATTAAATTTTATTTTATTTTTGCAGGTTCTTAAATTGACAAAAAACATGCGTTTGCAAGTTGGAAGTTCAAGCAACAATGCCGATGATATAAATAAATTCTCAGAGTGGATCTTGGAAATTGGAAATGGCTTAGCTGGTGGTGATAATACTGGGGAAGTGGAGCTACAATTTCCACCTGACTTACTCATTGAAGACGTGTCCGACCCTATCGCCTCATTAGTAAACGTTACTTAATTACCCAGCACTTGAAAGCCAACTGTGGAATCCTGATTATCTACAGGAAAGGGCAATCCTTGCACCAACTCATGAGATTGTTGATGCGGTAAACGATTATGTTTTATCGCTTATTGACAATGATGAAAGAATATATCTAAGCTCTGATGAAGTTAGCAAAGACGACACATCTATTGGTGAGCGTGATCTACACTCCACAGAATTCCTTAACAGTATTAGATGTTCCGGTCTCCCTAATCATCAGTTGCGTTTGAAGGTTGGTGCTATGGTCATGCTTCTTAGGAACATTGACCAATCTCGCGGGTTATGTAATGGCACGAGATTGATTGTGACAGATTTAAGGACGCGTGTTATTAGGTGTACAGTTTTAACTGGCAGTCGGAAAGGTGATATTGTTTACATCGCTCGAATAACACTAACTCCTTCGGACTCAAGCAAATTTCCAGTACGCTTTAGTAGAAGGCAATTCCCCATAGCTGTATGCTTTGCAATGACAATAAATAAAAGTCAAGGACAATCTTTATCCCAGGTGAGCATATATCTTCCAAGACCGGTCTTTAGTCATGGGCAACTTTATGTTGCAATTTCTAGAGTTACTAGAAGAGCGGGCTTGAAACTTCTTATTTTTGATAGTAATAAGAGTATATCCAATACAACAACTAATGTTGTATATCATGAAATTTTCGAATATTTGTAGGTTTAATGTTGTTGTTTCACTTATTTCTATAATTATGTACGTTTATTGAATTTTGTAACACGTTCTACTTTGCTATTTACATTATTATTATCAATATTCTTCATCCATCCAGTTAACTTAAGCGGCGAAAACATATAAACACGACATACCCGTGCAATTTTGCACGGGTTTAAAACTAGTTTGATTTAGTTAAGAGTTTTATTTTAGTTGAAAAACTATTAGATTATGTAAAATTACGTATTTATCCTTAAAACATTTGGCACAAAAAAGAAAATCAATATTTTATTTTCTTATTTTTTTTATTTTTTTTATTATGGTGGCGCCGAGATTCAGCGCCACCGGGTGGCGCCCTATCGCCATCCTATTAGAAAATAGACTATTTATCATTAGGGCCAATTCACTCTTAAAATAACCAAGCCATGAACCTAACATATTACAACACAACATTAGTACATTACTATCCTTTTTGCGTCAAATTGTCTATCATTACAATCATAATATGCATAATCCCCAATAATTTCATAACCCCCGCATTTCTTTCGTGGAGTTATTTTATTACTAGGAGTAGTGTAATAAAAACAAATTGCATATTTTATATTAAATTAACAGGTTCTAATCTCATAATGAACACTACATAAACTGAATGTGGAAGCGATAAAATATTATCTATGGAAAATATCTTACACAAACCACTTGCATAGACACCAAAAATCGAAAAGGAAAATCACACGCAATCTCTTAACCTCTAATCGAGATCTGACTAATAGCTACGATCACACTTCCTTGAGCTTCTTTTGTGAGGGGGGCGTGACCCGTCTAAAACTTGCGATGAGTCATCCCGTTACCAGTGAAACTTGCGGATAATCACAAATTCTCGTTTGTGCTGATCAATAATAGACGAGTGACCTGATAACCCGACCCTCTTAAATTAACTTGCGAAGAATCATCTATTTCACACTAAACCTGACTCGACTAGAATAATATTGAAAACTTAACTCGACCAAGAACCAATTCGAATCACTCAATCGCCACCTCTACCTCTACCTCTACCTCTACCTCTACCTCTACCTTTACCTCTACCTCTACCTCTACCTCTACCTCATTCCCTGGAAGAAGTCGAAAGGACAATTGAGTGCCCTTAAGCTTCTCCTCCATTAATTCAATCATCTTGTTAGCCATTTCAATCTTAAAATGGTTCTTCCAATCTCCAACTTCACCCTTTCTAAAAAAACTCTTTTTTTCAAATATCTTATTGATCACTCCATTCTTATTAACCTCCATGCCCTTCAAACTCTTTATACTACAAAGCTCAATTATTTCCTTAATAATCTCTTGATCTTCTTCCTCATTCGAAAACGGTACACCCAAAAACTTAGCCAATCTCTTTAACTCAACAATGGTGTCATCCTTCAAGTCTTCATAGGTAAGGAACAACACCTTCTCAGGACGTTCTAAACTTTTCTTCCAAAACCCTAGTACGTGTTCGAAGAATGGACCATAAACGAACCTCCCATTATAGAAATCCTTGGAAAAATTGTCGAAACAAGGTGGTTGATAGCTATCTCCATGCTTTTTCTTCATCATACTTGTAATAAAGTACCATAATGAAACAATAGTGTCTAAAGGGTTTCGAGTAATGTACAAAAGTCGACATTTCGAAGCCTTAATCGACTCGGGAAGCGACTCATAAGGCAAATGGGTGAAGAAAAGTCTAGGTGAAGGAAGGTGATTAAGGTCTATAATACGAGGGTAATCAAAGACATTGCCATATATGCCTTCAAGGTTAAAAACAAGATCATTTGGATGATGGTTAAACAAAGGGTGGTTTTCGAGTTTGGTTTGCTGGTTAGCTCGATTCATGATTGAATAGAGTAGTGATCTTAGCCAGGTTGAGCCAGTTTTTGGGACGCTCGTGATCACGATATCGGTGTCACGAGCTTTGAAATGTCGTTGGAAATTGAGGATGTTTGAGAGTTGAGGACCATTGTGAAGAACCCAAAAGTCTTGGTATTTTGTTAGGAGATCAGTTCCTCTAAAGGATGCCTTAGGAAGGGATAGTTTTAGTAGTGTAACTTCATCTTCTAGGGTTTTTGTTTGGTTTTGATACTTTTGGTATGCCTTTGGAAGGGATTGTTTTAGTACTTTAACTTCATCTTCTAGGGTTTGTGTTTCATCTTGCTTTTGGTATGCTTTGGGAAAGGATTGTTTTAGTAGTTGAACTTCATCTTTTAGGGTTTGTGTTTCATCTAGGTTTTGGTTTTCATCCATTGAGAACTGAAATAATTAGTGCTAAGAGTTTGATGCACACTTACTTTTCTTTACAAGGTTTTGTGATTGCTTTTCCATTGTTTTATAGAACTCTCTCTAACAATGTTATCATAAATGGCCATGCATGGTACTGGAAAGTCATGCATGCATTATGGAGTACTCCTACAACCTTTTTTTTGTATCGTTGTTTCTATAAAGGATAGTGATAGGGTGTTACCCGAACGAGCAGTTTGAAAAGTTCTGCAGGAATACCATTTTGTTGATGCAGAGTAGATCCGATAAACGTGTCAATTATTAGGTGGAGTTTGAGTTGGGTCAATTCGGCTTTAGGCCACTCGGGTTTGCAAGAATTGAGGCCGAATTATTTCGCGTTTGGGTCATTCGATGGGTTGTCACGAGCAAGTTATTTGAAGAGAACTTTCAATAGCAAAAATAAATATTTGGGCCGGCTTAAATTAGGTCGGTTAATTCGGGTATCAAGCAAAATAATCATAAATCATCGCCGTAGGCGATAACTCTAAACTTTCGAAAACATATATGACAGTAAAGACACCACGTTTCTTTACCTATTAAAAAGTGAGAAACCCCTTTGACACTATTCCCACAATAGTGTCACACATGCCTCTCACATGACCCTCTCTATTTTTTCTTTAATCTTTAACTATTAAAAAGAGACGATACCTATTCGTCTTTCTTGTGAGCTTGTGACGGACTAAATGTGACCATATTATGATAAAAAATAATCATCCATAAAATATTACCAGTCATATAATTGTTACATTTTGCATAAAAGTGGTCACATTTGCTCCGTCACAAGCTTGTGACGAAAAATGTCCGTCACAAATGAGAATTTGTGCTTATTTTAATAGTCCCTCCTATTCTCAATAAAATTCTTCATTTTTTTTTTCGTCTATTCACAATACTTTTCCTATTTCCTTTTTTAGCATATTATGATAAAAAATAATCATCCATAAAATATTATCAGTCATATAATTGTTACATTTTGCATAAAAGTGGTCACATTTGCTCCGTCACAAGCTTGTGACGAAAAATGTCCGTCACAAATGAGAACTTGTGCTTATTTTAATAGTCCCTCCTATTTTCAATAAAATTCTTCATTTTTATTTTCGTCTATTCACAATACTTTTCCTATTTCCTTTTTGAGTTTTGTGCTCCAAATTTAATTGTATAGCGGAGTAGTGTATTTGTGTGGTTCAAATTTTATTATATGGTGGAGTAATGTGTTTTCTTCATTTTTTTTTTTAAAGTGAAAGAGGAAGGTTATTGAGAATAAGAGGGAGAATTTTTATCTTTCTTTTAACCAACTCTCATGACCTCCTTTTCCGATTTTTGTATTGGTTTTGGGTGTGAGTAATCTGACTCTATGTATCAGATTTTATTAATTTACTTGCTTCCTGGCCTACTGCAATTTTCCTTTGTAGTTATATAGTTTATTTTCTTCTTGTTAGTTGATTTGGTTACTAGATAAAATTTTGGGAAAGACCACAATCTATCCCTGCATATCTTATTAATCTTTTCATTTTATTAAAAAGTACTCCAATCATATATTCTATTCAACAAACGGGAAGATAACTAAAAAACGGAGGGAGTATGACATAATTTTGAGTTAGAGTAATTGAAAGAGTTGGAAAAGAGAGAGATATATAGTTTTTTATAGGTACTTGAGATTGACATTAGAGGAATGAATTGAAGATAGAAACAACGGTAATTTGTGAATAATATAGAAAATACCGAGAGAATTTTGGGTTGTTGATTATAGACAAGCGAGACTATATAAAATAGAGGGGATTTGCAATTACTCTGTATAACCGTATGAAAATTTCAACAGGACGAAAAACTAAGTAAGAATGTAGATAGTGGACTATGAGAATAACATAAAATATCTTTCCATACTTAAGAAACTATGCGCGAATTTTGGGTTGTTGATTATAGACAAGCGAGACTATATAAAATAGAGGGGATTTGCAATTACTCTGTATAACCGTATGAAAATTTCAACAGGACGAAAAACTAAGTAAGAATGTAGATAGTGGACTATGAGAATAACATAAAATATCTTTCCATACTTAAGAAACTATGCGCCATGTAAGTAAGTTTACAATCATCATTTCTTTCCACCTTAGTGGTGTGGTGTTTTGGGTTGGTGGTCACGTGTTCGGTCAATTAGATTGTATTCGGGGCATGTCTATTAGGATTTGTGTTTCAGATGAATGCTTTTGGGTTCTTTTGAATCTGGGTCGTTACGGATTTGATCAACTTGGAGGGTATCTACCATGAATTCTTTTTTAATTTTTGAAAGGTTTATATCCGTTTTGCCATGTCTACTGTTGTCTTTACTTGTGATTTTTATTTCGTTTTGTTTTCCTCAATACACAAATTTTTAATTGAACTTTAATAGTGCAGGTTGCCAACCCACCAAGGAAAAAAGGTTGACAAAAACCTTCATTTGAAACACTAACAAACGAAGTCCAACAACCTAAGAAAAGTATGTTAAGTTTATGGAGGAAAGCCGCCGATACATGCGTCAAAATAGTTCTTTTCAGCGTGTCCATTCAGATACAATGTTCATAGGCGCGAGTTAGTTAATCATAGTACTATGTACTAAGTATGTTTATCTAGGATAATTTGCACTTAACATACATTAGTTTTTCCTACTATTTACTAATATTGGGGTACCGCGCCCGATAGGGCGCGGTGCAACAACTAGTATTAAAAAAGTGAAGGGTACACATGGAATAGAATAAGTATTTCCTCTTATTCACTAATATCTTCCAAATTTCCTAAACTCGTAAATTCACAAAAATCTTTCACTTTTCTTATTATCCATCATTTGTGGTTAATATAACATATAACCTCACATTCACCTTTCCACATTTATTTTTCTCTACATATCGGAGTATCATTTTACGGAATACTTGGTCTAAAATAAATGTGAAAGATGTCGATGAATAGGAGAGTGTAACTTTTTAAAAGTTACTGACTTTTTATGGGTGCCTTTTTAAAGTTAAAGATACGCATGTCTCATTTAGTATAATGATTGATTGATTGTTGGTTTAGTGGGTTTGAGTGACAGAAAGCTCTCAAGTAACTCGCACGTTGTTATGGTGAAGTATTGATATCATCGCATATTCGCATATTCATACACGCAGCCTTGCTATGTCAATGGATTCAGTCAAGTGACACTTTGAATTCCGCATCTACCTCTTGCTAGAGATGAAACGGAGAAAGGGAAAGGGCGTAGTTGGTGTGTTACTAGGTCGGCAAGGGAACCCGGGCACACCACATGCGAGTAGGGCTCATTCCAACTTATTTACACGTAATGGTTCCACGTCAACAAGTTTACTATTTTTCTAAAGTTTTCCAACAAGTCGCTGTCGCCTGTCGCTGAACCATTCAGCGACTGATAACTGAGTTCAATTTTTTTTGGTTTTAAGAACTCAGTCGCTGAATCATTCAACGACTGATAACTGAGTTCAATTTCTTTTCAGCGACTGATAACTGAGTTCAATTTTTTTGGGTTTTAAGAACTCAGTCGCTGAATGGTTCAGCGACTGATAAATGAGTGCAATTTTTTTGGGTTTTAAGAACTCGGTCGCTGAATGGTTCAGCGACTGATAATTGAGTTCAAGTTTTTTGGGTTTTAAGAACTCAGTCGCTGAACCATTCAGTTATCAGTCGCTGAACTATTCAGCGACCGAGTTCTTAAAACCCAAAAAAATTGAACTCGGTTCTCATTCGCTGAATGGTTCAGCGACTGAGATCTTAAAACCCAAGAAAAATTGAACTCAGTTACCATTCGCTGAATGGTTCAGCGACTAGTTGAAAAACTTTAAAAAATAATAAACTTGCTGACGTGGATCCATTCCGTGTAAATAGGTTGGAATGAGGCCTACTTTTATAAATAAGTGTCATTAAAGCCCTACTTAAGAAAAAAATTCACATCCTAGACTCCTAGTAAAGTCTATGCTCCATGCCTCCATTTTAGCGCGACGCGGAATGAAACAGCCCAACGCAGCACGGTACCTCATGATGGGTTGTGAATTGCCCAAAGTTTGAGAAAAAAGATAATGCCTACCCCAGACTTGGAACGACACAAATGGGCACACTCAAAATATAAAGAATTAAGGCTAAAGTGGAGAAATCACGCATTAATAAGCACGCCACGATACAACACGGCATGCCATGAGTTCTGGGCCACCATTTTCATTTTATAGGTACAACACGACACGAAGCCCACCTTCCTGCGTTGCCGCCATTTTCATTTTACATGCACATCACGCTGCATGAAGTCCACCTTCCTATGCAGGTGCCGTACCGTTTTCTTCTATTGGCACGCTAGACCGAGACAACCACTTCCATCTCTACTTCTTGTACAACCATATTCGACCTCCTTCGTCACAAATTATAAAAAATAAGACAAATATTTTCAAATGGTTCCTCCTTGTTTACCCACACAAATTCTCATTTAAGACGGGTCAAATAACATACCAATTATATATACATCACAAAACATAATGCTTATTAGCAAAAATATTTGCGCTATTCATGCAAGTGGCATATTATTTGACCCGTTTTAACCAGGGGCGGAGCCAGAATTGAAATACACATAGGGCTATATTTTAAAAATTATAATATGATTAAAAAATTTTAGTTCAAATTGTTATGTAGCCAATATTTGTAATTTCGGGGGTAAAAATGATACTCCCTCTATCAATTGGTAATTTATTTTTGAATGGTTGTTCGACGCAATATTTTGACCGTATTTTTGTATTTATAAATGAATTTTTCCCTTTAAATATAATTTTACAAGACTTTTCCTAGCAAATCTAAACAAGTTGTCTTTTTTTTTCAAATTTGTGTACGTTTTTCAATAGTTTTGGTCTAAAAATTTTGAGTTTAACCTCCAAAAAGTAAATTTTACCAATGGATTAAGTTATATGTAGGGTATTTCAAGAATTTTCCACTTACCAACTTTAAAAAAAAAAAGACTTTTCCACTAAAGGTCATTAAGTTTTCAGCAACATATTTGTATTGTCAAAATTGAAATTGTCACAAGTATTAAATGCGGACTTACTTGAGAGCATTTAAGGCTCATTGTCTACATTTTTCAAGGAAAAAAATGAAGGCTCAAAAAAACTGATACTTAAAAGGCTTGAACCCACAACCTCCAATTCATAACACTACCTTACAGATTAAGCAACAACCAACTTTGCCAAGTTACTACAATACATTTAATAGAAAGTAAAACTTATTTGACATAAAATCAGGTAGGGCTATAGCCCATAAAGCCTTCTACTTCCCTCCGCCCCTGGTTTTAACTTAAGACGAGTGTATCCGTATTAAGAGAGGCTTACGGTTTAACCCATGAAAAGAGTGGCGATTGAAGATATAATTATGTCTAGTCTTTCACTTTATCTTTTCTAGGATGTAACTGGGGAACACTAGAGTAGAGTGTATTATTAATAAGAAATGAACCTCAATTTTAATAATGTTTTCTAAGGAAAAGATACATTACCTCTAACTACATACATCATGTCATTGTTCATGGACTCATGGTATATCTATTGTGATGATTAATCTTATTCATTAGTTCCTCTTCCTCCATTAAGGCATTAATTGTCGCTCCACTTCTTTATTTTCGCAAATTCTTATTTCAGACTGATTATTCCGTCTGAAAAATAAGACGGGATTATGTTGCCACTTTTTGATAAAATGTAACCACAGCTTATATCAACTTGTTTTCAATAGTGATTACATCTAACTGTATAGTGGTTACAAAATCCCGTCTTATTGCTTCAGACCAAAATGGTCCGCCTGAAGCAAGACCAACTGCTTTATTTTGGTTTCTGGCCACTCTTTTTACTTTGATTGAGTTGTAAGGTTTGCTTTACCTCAACTTGCACACGTAAAAAGCACTTCAAGTGCCTTACGACATGATAAGAGATAATTGCACGTCACATACCCGCTTCTACCGCATTGAATAATTTACGTTTACTTTTTTATGTACGAAAATATTAAAATAAGAATAAATTGTTGACCGTAATAGAGCTGTAATTCATTTTTTTGTGTGGGTAATTGCATGTCTCTTAATTGCATGGTGACACAATGGACCACTTTTCATTGAGAAATTATTCTCGTTAAGTGGAAATGAGTAATACATGTGTGTTTAATAAAGTGATTGTCAACATCATGATCACGGATCTAAGATATGATCTTGTTTACCTACGAAATAATCATTAGTGCTTATAGTTGTTGCTTGTGATTTTGATTTTACAAAAATCTATTGAATATAAGTTTTTCAAGTAATGATTAGGAAAAATTAAACTTTTTTCGTTTTATTTGGTTTTATACGTTTGCTTTTTGGGCACTGATATAGTCAAATTGTGTCAGATCAATAGGTTAGTTTTATCGTAATGAACATGCTTAATACCGGGTTATAATTGGAGTTTTATGTAATATGCCGGTTTGCACTTTTGGTTGTAATTGTGGGGTTTAACTTACTTTGAACTTGTAACCTTGTAATTACAATTTTTACTTGTATTTTGAAAATGTAAACTCGGTTTTTATATCTTCTAAACCATGGCAAAGAAGAAGAGTTAAAATCAAGACAAGGGAACAAGTTTAAAGTCAAGGAAAGCAAGAAAAAGGAGGGTTTGAAGCCTTGGCATGCACAAGCAAGAGTAAAATGAAGAATTGAAAACTTGGTTTCACAAGGGTCAACTTCAAATGGCTATATCTTGAGCTAAAGACCTCGTATCGATGCAAGGCTAAGTGGAAGGGATAGCTTATCCTCTTAGTTTTCCAACGATAGGTCGCACGCTTCAAATGATCAAGAAACGAGAGAGATATGGTTCTCGCAAAAACATGCTGCAATGCTGAAACCGCAGGCTGCAACCCCTACTGCAGGCTGCGGTTTTTCGTCTCTTTCAACGGACTAAAATTAGCTTTGTTATATTATTTTGGAGGCTCAGTTGTGTGTGAACTTGAAGGGTATAAATACCTAACATTTATTTATCACTCATTTAGGGTGGCTCCTTACCACCAAATCATCCAAGAACCCTACAAGAACTCTCTTTAGATTATTACTAGTGTTTAACTTGTTTCTTAAGAAAGACTTACCCTTTCCTCAATGGAGAGCTAAACCCATCTTTTGGTGTAGTACTGTAATTCCACTAAAAAGGTTCAACATTTCCTTTGTTTTGTACGAATTCAACCCCTTATTTATATCACAAATTCTCATTTGTGACGGACACTATCCGTCGCAAGCTTAAGACGGATACCATATTCTCTCACAAAATACCCATCAAGGGTGAGTGGAGAAGCACATGGGGGGTGCCCACCTTGTCCCCTCTACCCATTTCCTCTCACAAAATACCCGTCGCAAGATCCGATCCGTCGCAAGCAAGACCTACTGTATTTATATTATTAGTACGTAGCATTACTTTGTCTTGTTTTATTGTTGAAAGTTTAAACATTTAGGTTGGAAATTTTTATGTTCATTCATTCTTCCTATGCTAGTGTTGTGTGAATGGCTTAGTTTATACAACATGTTGTAACAATCTCGTATTTTGCTTTATACAGTTTAGTTTTTGCATTGTGTGAGTAAGTAATGCTTGATATTCTTCACTAATTGGCTTAGATTAGTGTTAGGGTATTCCCAATCTTGATTCCAAGCTTTGTAGGCTCTTAAAGTCTCTACCTTTTTGTCTAAGTGTTGGCTTAGATACTAGATGACTTGGTAGGGAAGGTGATGATGTATTAGCTTAGACACTAGTCACTAATTATGAGATTAAGGGTATAATTAGGCTAATAATAGGGGTTGGTATTTCTTGCATAAACCTAGCGTGATTGTTCCTTGAATAGTGGAATTGCACCAATTTGTCTCATCTATTGATAATCTTTGCATATTAGGTGTTTATCATATTGTCAAGCTAGTAAAGTTTGCATCTTTTTACACTTTCATGTCATTACTCAACTCAAATCTCTCTTGATTCATGTTAAATATCGTTTACCATTGTTAAATACTCATTGTGTGTTAATATTTTAATTTTTATTGTTAATCGCGACATTAGACTCTTAGTTAGTGATTCGTCTTTAGTTTAGTCTTTCTTAGATTTATCTTTGCCTTCTCTTGGGTTCAACCCTTACTTTCGCTTTACTACCTTAATTGAGTCTAGTCTAGTGTTTGTTAGGTATTTATAAATTGTTAATTTGGTATGTTATTTACTAGTTTTTACGACGTCTAGAAAAGACGTGTCAGACACTATTCATAAGTTAGAAGAATCTTTAATACAACTTCTAATATATAACATAAAAGATAGTCATATGAAATCTTGTTTAAATTATCTTACCGAGTATGATATTAATATTAAATTTTTATAATCTTTTGTAATATGTAACTAAAGATACAAACAAAACAAAATGAGCATTGACATACGTGATAGAGCAAACGTATACTATTAAATGGAACGGAGGAAGTATGAAATATAACTTCCATTAAATCCATCTGTAACAATATATAAAAATCCGTATCTAGTTTAAGTTTTAAAATTGGAGTTTTGGTACTTTAAGTTTTGTTATAGTTTCAGCACCTAATTTAAGAATATTTAGTTTGTCTTAGAGGTTGTTTGGTTAACACATGAAATATAACATCACATGAAAATAAATTTATGGGAAATAGGCTATCTCATCTAATTAATTATGAGAATTTCCCAAAATGTTTTGGTTGTCAATTTGGGAATTAATTCACTTCCATGGAAACTTCAACCCATCAAGGGGGGAGTATGTACAAAGTAGTTATATATGTTGTGGAACTCCACCAAACTCAATTTATATTGTTGATTTCATAAGTGTCTTCTCTATTTCACTCAACTCACCCTCCAAATTGTCAAACTCACAACCTCCAATGCAAGATAGCCACATCCATCACCATTCAAGGCGGCTGCAATAGCATGCAATTGGATGTATCTGCAAGTTTATTGATAAACTTACATGCATCTTATCATAATTTCACGATACTATTATAAATGTTAAACGGACAAATCAAACGCAATTATATATAATATAAAATACAATTTAAATGCTAAATAAAGTTAATTCGAACAGAGCCGGACGTACAAAACCTAGTTTAATGGAAACTCAAAACCACATTAATAATGTTGTTTATGCATATCCATGAACACTTGTATATACTACATTTCTAGCATTAATAAACTAATAGAAGCATAAACAAATTTTAAAAAGCTATACATGTGACATAAGAGCAATTAGGGATATTGCCATAAGAATTTGAAACACTGCGCCATGCATACAATAGCGGAATGCATCTACTCCCTCCCGTCTCGGTCATTTGTTTACCATTTTCATATTAGGGTGTCTCATTCATTTGTTTACCTTTCTATAATAAGAAGATAATTTATGAGTAATGTAATCACCCAATGGGACAATTGTCCACTTGTCATCCACCTAGTACAACTACAAATGGTCCCCTCCCATTTTCTTAATAATTGTGCCAAAAGCAAAGGTAAACAAATGACCGCAACGGAGGGAATACTAGTTTTCGTTAATATGAGATACGAAGAACACACCACTTTTTCTACTAGAATTGGTGGCGACCATGCACGGGAATGCCAAGGGACAAATTTATGACTTGAATAATACATTTTCCATTCCAGTCAATTGTTGTGTTTTTTTAGGGTGTCTCAGTCAACTGTTGTCATTTCTATATTTGGAAGGTTTTCTATGAGAAATTTGATACTAATTTGATACTATTGTCCACTAAGTGTAACCACAAATGATCCTCACTCTTTCCTTAGTTTTGTGTCAAAATAAAAGGATACTAATTAAGCGAAACGGAGGGAGTACTCCGTAACTAGTTAGCTGCTCAAGAAAAACATGCACCTTTAAAATATTTTAATTCATAAGTATATATATTTATTCTGTATTACACAAAATCTCGTCCATTGTACTATAAAAGGTTATCAAATCTCTTCTTGTTCTTGGCAAATAAGAAGTAGTAAGGAATAGGAGATACACCGCTGGAAAGACGTACAAGTGATACAATGAATAATAAGATAAGGACGATGTTGAGGAATACGGTATATTAGATAATAATTAAGATATTATCATGAGAATAAGTTATAGAGTTGTCATTGCTAGGTGACGGCTATCGTCTAGGGTTTAGACTATTAGGGTTCTTTACTATACTACTATAAATTCATTGTATTGCTATCAATTAGTCACAACTCAATAATACAACTCATTATGCAATTCCTCTCCTTCCTATATTTTATCAGACGATTAGTTATAAAATTAGTAAAAAAATCGTGCAAAACTGACAAACCTGAGTTAGCTTATCGGACCGTGCAACGTAGCCATACTAATCAACAATGTATGGCAAACCCCGCAAGGTTTGTGGGGTTTGCCGCACAAAGAGGCAAGACAAAATTCTTTATCCGTTATACCCCTAATTAAGCTCATAAAGATATGAACGTGTACTAAACCAAGCAAAATTAACTTGTCCTAAATAACCCGACACGAAAACCTGGGCTGTCTTATACATGACATGAATTTGACTTGCAACTAGAGCTGACCCAACCTATCTGACAGAGACCCAAATCTTAATTGTCACATACTGACTATCATTCTTAAATAAGTTGATAATACGACAAGCTTAAAAATGACAAGACTCCACCAGATCTGACCTAAATATCTATAAACTCAAGCTGATCTGATCCACGACCGACCCATTTTGTTCCATTTGTCAAGTCTAAGGTGTACTCCACACTACCGAAACCATTATCAATTGAATTCTGATGGCCTAATTGCACTTAAATGTGACTGTCGATACAAAACACTAACATTTTTATAGGATAAACCAACAGAACAATTTTTAGCCGATCAAAACTATTAATTCAAATCAAACTACCCTAAAAGGCTAAAATCCATTTTTAAGAAATACTTCTAAATAATGTTTATTATCATAATTTCAAAGACAAATCCAATAATAAGAGAAGTTTCACCATAATGGAAATTAGTGAATCCGAGATTACTACTCCCAAATTTGGATGAATTCTAATGGCTTGATTGCTCTGAAATGTAATCTTCGATACAGAAGACTAACAGTTTTATAGGATAAACCAACAGAACAATTTTTAGCTGAATAAAACTATTAATTCAAACTTCCCTAAAATCCATTTTTAAGAAATACTTCCAAATAATGTTTATTATCACAATTTCAAAGACAAATCCAATAATCTTTGAAATGTCACCATAAATGAAAATCTTAGTACAGCCAACTCGAAATTAGAATTTGTTTATTATACCAACATTCACCCAAAAAAAATTAAAAAAAAAAACTAAAAAACTAAGCACCCAATTTGAAGGACAAACCAACATCATCCAAATAATTTTCCATGAGTTTTTTCATTTTTTGTTCCATGGTAGAACTAAAGTAATTGGTCCAATCACCCACCTCACCTTTCCTAAAGAAGGTCTTGTTATCAATAACCTTGTTCATAGTCCCACTTTTATTAACTTCCAATTCCTTAAGATTGTTAATGCTACACAATTCAATGATCTCCTTTATAACACCATCACTTTCTTCTTGAGGACTAAATGGCATACCCACAAATTCAGCCAACTTCTTTAAATGAACGATAGGATCGTCCTTCAAATCCTCGTACTTAAGAAACAACACCTTATTTGGTCGCTCTAAGCTTTGTTTCCAATACCCTAGGACATGTTCGAAATAGGGTCCACATATGATTTTTCCTTGACAGAACTCTTCAAAATATTCCTCTATAGTAGGGAGCCTAAAATCTTCATTTTTCGACATATTTTTCATCATTTTCGGGAAGAAATGCCAATGTGACACAAACGTGTCCATAGGGTTTCTTCCAATGTACAAAATCTTACTACGAGACGACTTCATTGACTCCGGTAAGGAGTCGTAAGGCAAGTGGGTATGTAGGAGTCTTGGTGAAGGAAGTTCATCAAGTTGGTATTGATTAGGGTAAGAAAGGTGGTCACCATACACACTTATTTCTAAATGGTACACAAGTTCATGGGGATTATGGGTTAGTAAAGGGCTTTGAGTTGGCTTGAAATCGACACGATTTATAACAGAATAGAGTAAGGATTTGAGCCAAGTAGTGCCGGATTTAGGGAGGCTAGCGACTATAAGGTCAGTGTCTCTAGCTTGGAAGTGTCTTTGGAAAGTAAGGATTTGCTCAAGTACACGGTTTGAACCTAAAGCACACCAAAATCCTTGGTATTTTAGGGCTTCAAATTTACTACCCATGAAAGTTGCCTTAGGAAGACATTGCCTAAGTTGTTCTACTTCATCTCTTAAGGCTAGTTTTTGTTGTTGTTCTTCTTCTTCTTGAGGTTGTTTTAGTGTCATTATTGTGGAAGTGTATGTTAGTTGTGCTCTTGGTTTGGTTACACATTAATCAACTTATTATATACATCATCATCATTTTGTTGGGATCCATCTTTTAAAATGACAGTCGTAATGAATTGGACTTATGGACATTATTTGTAAATATTCCAATTGTTGTACTATTTTTTTTAGTGTGTTCCAGTTAATTGTTGTTTTTTCTATATTTAGAAGATATTATATGAGTAATTTGATTACTGAATTGGACTATTTTCCACTTGTAATCTATTAAGTGGAAGCACCACTTTTTCCTTGATCTTTGTGCCAAAATGAAAGAAAAACAATTGACCATGACGGAGGAAGTATTGATTAAAGTAGCTTATTGTTAAAGTTTATCATGATTAAAACTAAAATAATCACTTGTAGTTAGTAAATCATCATCACTAATAATACAAAAAATTAAAAAGACAATTCGTGATTAGCTAACCACCCTCAAAAAATATAATATTCGTACCATATAATAAGGGGCTACAAAACAAACCACACGGAGAACCTCTCCATTTCCTACAAAGAAATGTAGACGCCATTTCTTTTTAGTGGTTCAGATCGTATCCAGACATTATCAAACGGTTCTAAATTTATGGGTAAAAATAAAGGGATAACGAGGTTCGATGGAGAAAATATTATGAAATGGATTTAAGAGAGGAAATGGAGAGAAAAAAATAAAGAAGGTCCGAAAGAAAAAACATAGAAGACTCTTCATTTTTCTACTCCGTAGTAGATTAGCTTTAAAAATTGAAGTGGAAGTAGGGATGGCAATTGTGGCCCAGACCGAACCGAAACCAAATTGAACCGAAGGAAAATATTCGATCCAAATCTAAAATTTAAAAACGCATACCCGATCCGCTATTTTAATACGCATATCTAAATCTAGTATTGGAAAACCCGAACCAAATCCATGCCTGATCCATTCAAATATTTTGAAAATTTAGACTTTTCTAAACTAGAAATTTCAGTTTTGTCCTATAAGATAACAGTAGGTCTTGCTTAAGACGGGTCGGATCTTGCAACGGGTATTTTGTGAGAGGAAATGGGTAGATGGGACAAGGTGGTCACCCCCCATGTGCTCTCCACTCACCCTTGATGGGTATTTTGTGAGAGAATATGGTATCCGTCTTAAGTTTAAGACGGATACCTCCGTCTTAAATAAGAATTTGTGATAAGATAAAGTTTTATGTAGTCAAATCAAGTTTGGATTATATGGTAGATCGGGTATGGATTTGGAGCGGGTATGGTTGTGAAAAAAGTAGTGGATTGGGTATGAATTTTAATTATTTAGATATGGATCAAGTTTGAATATGTATCGGTGATCCAATAAGTAAGTGGATCGGGTTTGAATCTCGAAAAACCCAATCCAACCCGATCCATTGTCATCCCTAAGTGAAAGTGACTATAGTATCATTTTCATTTAAATTTTAAAGTAAACTTGTGAACGTATGAGTGTATGGCACCTAATTACTTTCATCAAATCAAAAAAATTGTGGCAATAAAAGTAAATGAACAAAGGTGTTGCAATTTGCAGGAACTCTCATTTGGGAACCACTGTCTCAAGCTCCACTAAGTCTTGATTGTGACGGACCGATCCGTCGCAAGCTTGCGACGGGTCAAATCCTTCTCATAAAGAGTAAGTGACCAGGCAAGTGGGGGGCTCCACTTGCACCCCACTTGCCCCCCACTTGCTCTTTGTGAGGGGGATTTGACCCGTCGCAAACTTGCGACGGGTCGATCCGTCACAAATGAGAATTTGTGCTTAAGCTTAAGGCTGTCAAGCCCCCACTCCCCCCTCCCTCCCACAAAGAGTAAGTGGAGGGGTAAGTGGGGGGATTCATTTGCCTTCACTTACTTCCCCTCTAGCTCTTTGTGAGAAGGGTTGACCCGTCTTAAGCTTTAAGACCCGAAAATTTATCAGCAACTTGTGTGTGTTTTTCTGAAGTGGAGTCCATCTGAGTTGTCTAATTATAAGGGTGGACCACTTTGGTGGCAAGAGGTGACGGTCATCATTCACTAAAACTAGGACGAGTAGGTAACTTTATACTCCATTTAGAATTCAATGTTCATAGGAGTTGGGTGATCAAAAAGTTTATGTGAGTATCTGTCGCAAATTTGCAACATGTTAAATACTACCCATATGGATAGATAAAACAAAACAGAATATTGCTCTCTAGGCACTATGCTTTTGTCTTATCTACCAACATGGGTAGTATTTGACATGTCGTAAGCTTGCGACGGATATACCCGTTAAAAATGAGAATGTGTGTCAAGGTTTAATTGGATACACATTCAGAGTTTAGTAAGAAACTGTCTCTCGCAAGTTTTAGTGTTCCGGGTTTATGCTGCTAACAAGGCTTCAATAAAAACCATCTAAAAAAGAATGCTTTTATAAACAAAAAACACTTCAATGTCAAATACAGTATGCAGGTACAACAATTGTCATGAGCTTTTATTATACATCGCCGACAATAATTATTTATAACTCCCTTAACGCTACCTAAAATAAATAAATTGGAAAAAAAAAACGAGGATAATAAAAATAAAGCCTGCTCCAAAGACGACCTTTAACTACATTCTTGCTATCATGGTGGGAAATGCTAAACCCACAAGATCAAAGGAGAGTAAAAGAATGTTTATTTTTACTGCTAGTAAACCAGTTGAAACTATCAAGGTTATTGATCAAGGTTTCAAACTGTATTTCCCTGGTTTGACGAAATTACCTTCAAGCTGCTCTACCTTGTTTATCTTGAACCCTCTGGTTCTTATTTCTTCAGGTAGGGCTTCATCTTTATAATCGATATTTTCCAGGGTCCAACCAGCGTTTTGCACAGAGCCTTCAACTTTCACCTATTTTGAGTTATAGGAGCAATATATCATTTCAATTTTCAATTGCTAAAAAACTAATATGAGACAGTATCAAATCAATCAACTGATCGCTTATTTTTTTATGTGAAGAAAATGTTCGTGAAGAGTCATCTTTTTTTCCATTTTCTAGTAGAGCCAAAAGTTTACTGCTCCGTATAATTTAGCTTCTGTCAAAGAGTGAGCATTATATCTCGGTCGCTTGACGATTGTGTTTTCTAGTTGTGCTAACTAACTCCCCAGTCCAGCTGAACAATCAAGTCAAGGATCTCACGTTGACGATTTTCTTTTCTTCTACAGGATGATGATATTAAGAGCCTGTTTCAAACTTCCTAAACTCTTGAAAATGATCACACAAAGGAGCTCCGGAGAATCAAACTTAGGCATGCACAGACAAGTACTACCACGAAGATGGAATAGAGGCTAAGATAGGGGTCCCCAAAATAAAAAAAGTGCCGCAGCTACAATGAATCAAACCCAGGGATTCTAAAAAGTGGCATGCTACTTGGAAATCGGTATCACAGAGGCAGGCAAAAAAATATGTATTTGCAGGCCCGGTGTTTGTCTCAGGTCTGAGAATAAATGAACCCGTTATTAGCCAAACGTGGAAAATTTATGATCTCCCTAGTCCCTAATTAGAAGTAATGTGAGCAAGTATAAGTCTTGGATGGATGGATTGAGCATGAAAATGGATTATAAGCAAATATAGCCCGATATAGGGGATGAAGAACGGTGAAACATGAAGTAGCTACGTAGAATCAAACCCGTAAGTACATAAGTGGAAAGTTACTTAAGAGGGAGCCACCGAGGAACAAGGTGATGACTAACTCTGTAGCATAAAACATATGCAAATTTATTTCAACTGGGCCCCTTGTTTTTTCGGGCCAGTTCTGAGAATCAGATAAACCTGAAACTACCTGGCCCTGGACATTATTTATGATATCTCTAATTTCTACTTCGTAAATGACAAGTCTACGTCTTGAATGGATGCAGTAGGCAAATACGCAAAGCGGTTTACAAATTCCAAAAGAAGGAAAGACGTGTGCAATAATATAAGTTCATACCTCAGCCTCATCAATGGAGTCCACGAGAAGAGCTCCATCCAATGCAAGCCCCTCAATAAAAACATTCCGGCCTTTGATTACCATGGTAGACTTTTGAGAAACTGAACAACTTCCGCCAATTTTCCTTTTCACGTCCGAATATGTCAGTGCCCATTTTGGTTTCCATACAATACGAGGCCACACCTCAACTTCTTGTCCGTTAAACACTTGCATCACTGGGTCGGCAACTTGGACACCGACCTAGGAAAATAAAATGCATACAGGAAAAATCAGCACTATAATGTATGTTACTCTGACTCGGCTCCAAGTGTCTGACACGGGTGCGTATCCAAGTGTCGGACACGGGTGCGTATACAAGTGTCCGACAAGGCTATTTTATGAAAATTCGTCAACTTTTTAGTCTAAAATGAAGTGTCTGAGTGTCATACCAATTTCCAAGGATCGAGTGTCGGACACGGGTACGTGAGCTCATATGAAGTGTCGAAGTAACACAGCTAATATAATGTCAAGATGACTAGCATGTGCAGCATCATAGGAGTGTTATGTAGTCCAAAATAACGTACTTCCTCAAATTCAGTGCATTCAACAGGGGACAATAATGTGGTAGTAACTAGTAATATCAAGATAATTTACATGGTCAGCAAGCCAAGTACCTTTCTCAAAATACGACTGTGGGCCCTGTAGATAGCCATTTCGCCGGAAGTTGCACTGTGGTAAGGATTACCTTTTGGAACCTTGATACAAGTAAAAAAAACAAAAAACATGATATATCTCTTCATACTTGAAGAAAATGGATACTGCAATATCTTCGAAAGCCAACACAAGAAAGGTGGAGAGTTATGCAATAAAAACTTTAACAGCTAACTAGGGCTTAGTGTTACAGCATTCATATTTTGTGCAACAATCATGCTGAAAAGATGTGGTATTTGAAAATAGTATGGTAAATCATCATAGTGAAATGTATTTAACTCCCACATAAAATATTTAAGATACAATCGGTATACCTTTGCAGCATCCTCGGGGTTGTTTTTCACCGGGGCATAAGCAAGCCATATGTCCATTACCTGAATTAACCAACAATTTATAATAAATGTTGCTAAGAGTCGACCAGTAACAAGACTAAGCATCAGCAACCCCACTTACCGTAAAACCAACCCTCGCTGTTGGAGGCAATGTCTTTGGATAGTCTTGCATCATACATTCTAACCGGGTAGAAGACTTGAATGAAGTCTTTGTAGCATCCTTATACCTTGTATTGAAAGTAATAACTTATTTAGCTACTTCCACAGGTACCACAAAGCCACACCATCAACAAAATGAGTAACTTGACGCATGAAATATTATTCAATTACAAGAGAATTACTTTGGGTTCACAAACTCTTTAATGCCACCACCTGTCTTCTTAAGTTCTTCAATGTAAGATTCAAGTTCCAGAATTAACTGCACAAGACTTATGTTAGTGCGCATGTGCCTTTTTAAGGGCCATTCCCCAACTCCATTTCTTACCCCCACACCACAGTAGCAAGCCACGACAAACATAATGGACACTTCCTTACAAATACAAGAATAAACACACAACCAACTAAAGGATGATGCAGTATCAAGATCATGTCACCGAGAATAGGTTTCACACTTTTCAATTCAGTACATAGCACATAGCACATAGCACAATAGCAGTTCACTTTATTGTACATTTTTTCCCGTGATGATTTATTTTAGTTTGAACAAAAAACTGCTGATTCCTAAACCACAGGGTTGTCAAGGATTCTCTGAAAAGCAACATTTTCACTTTGTCCCTATGACACTCCACAAGATTTCACAGTATAGCTCAAAACATAATAAAATTAAGATGTCCAAGCTCAAAACATTATAAAACAGAGATACAACAAAGAACTATCAGCACAAGCCAACAGAAAGAACCATATCCCCAAGCTGACAATCTATAACCATCGTAGTATTAAATCTCTGTTTCAGTCACTTTCAGTATAGGTTGGCATGGCCTAATCTAGGTAATTATGGCCAATATAGCCTTAAAATGCAGTAAAAAGCGGTCGCAAAGATCTTCCAAAGCCTTTGAAAAACATTCGCATTCCAGTGCCGGGGTGTCGTGACCTTGATTCTATATCAAGATAACCACTCATCACCCAAATGCAAAGAAATAAAAAGGAAAGGAAAAAGTAATGATAAAAGAGCTTAGCAGCTCTTAGACTATTCTTGATTAGTTAAAAAGCTGTTAAATCTGGGCTTCACCTGATTAATATTTCCAGGGAAAGGTGAAAATCCAGTTTCACAGTTGACATCGCCATCAGGATTAATAGTTGCTCGTAGTAGTGGATCAAGTTGATTGTACTCCACGTTGATCACCATGGTCCTTCCTACAACAGTTCATCTAAATTTCAGCTAAAAGGGGTAAAAGAAAATAGCAAGGCATATATGCATGATGCATCTAAATCAACGACGGTGATATTTACACTAGTGGCGTATATATATAACTGAATCTAAGATGAGTGGATCAACCATGGTAAGATATGACTGAGTTCCTAGTCCAAAGCCCAAACATTTAAAAGCTGGCATTACTACTTCATACAACAGAATGAAAAGATAGAAAAACACAAGAATATGTCTACAAACATACAAAACTTAATGTTATGTTTATGAGGAAGCCAATATTGTCGTCAAGCACCTTGCAATTGTAACATTTACTCATTCGCTGTAAGGCTCCCCGCCATAACACGATAGCAGGTTAGATGTAACCAGTCTTACCACTGTGATGAAGCATATAAAGCTTTCCAGATGACCCGTGATGAGAATTGCATGAGAAATGCATCATATCAACTTACATAATATAGGAAGAGCAAATAATAGTGAGACATTGATTATATTCCACCATACACAAGAGCCAAAGTAGAAAGTTTTTTACTCCATCAGAATGGAAATAAAATTGACAAATAAACGAGAGTATTAGACCAAGCAATTTTTCAGTTTAAAGAAGTAAATTAGAAAACTAGTTCACGGTATATGGAAATGATCTCAAGTGGGTTCATACTAAGACCAAAAAATTATTGACTGATCAAATGATAGGAATGGAAATAATGGTAACCCAATACAAAACATCAACTATGTACCATCAGCATGTGTGAGCTTAGCAATTCCACCAATAGCTTCTTTTGCTTTTCGTGGAACTGCAAGAGAATTGACCTGGTATTGCTTAGTGGCACTGACCCCCAATGATGCCGGAATGGCCTGGAGAAGCACAAGTTTTGAACATGAGTCAAAGTAATCAAACTAGCTTATCAGAAAGCATATAATGGAGCTCAGAGCATGTACTGAACAGCAGAGCTCAGAGCATCGGGTGCTTAATCAGGCATGCATGCTCATGCAACATAGATATGAAAGAAGTACTGAAGTGAAAACACAAGTACAATAGGTCAATAACTCAATCTGCTGACAATAACATAACCAGAATTTCTGATTAGATATAATCGAGGTGACAAGGAATTAAAACATCATGAACATTTCCAAGATTATTTATGATTTCACAAGATTCAACAATCTAAAGCTCACGCATTGAGAAGTAGGCACCATGTACAAAACAAACCCTAGAAGACAATCATCAAACAAAAATCCTAAAACTTTAATCAAAATATAGAACATTATGCCAGTCATCCTTCAATAAGTTTATCAGATTCAACAATATATAGGTCAGTAATACATAACCAAGAGCCACATCCGAACTAAAATCAGGAAAGTGTGAGTAGAACACTCTCAATATAAGTCAATAAAAATTTGCATACAACAAGTTCCCCAAATCAAGAACAACAGGCTAACGACCAACAGAGTCCGTACATAATTATCCTAGAAACTAGAATTTATTACATCAGCACAGCTTCACAGGAAAAAAAACCCATTTTGGAAGGCAAATTACTTTAGTGTAGGGCAGGACTGTGTATACCAACCTTAAAGAGCAGACCATTTGTATCTTGGAAGAACAAAACCCATTTCACACCAGCACCATGCCTGATTACAATACAAATTCCAAGAGAGTTATACAAAAACAGAAATCCTAAAAAAAAAAAACCTAATACGCGAAACGGAATGGCATATGCATGAGCAGCAATCTGAAAGTCAATGTGATATCTTTGGTCATAAAGAGCACTTGTTTGTCATCAGCAGCGGATCCATGTTTAACACCACGGGGAGGGTTTTCGAAGGTGGGGTGTGGTGGTTATGGGGGACCGGGGTGGGGTTAGGTTTCAAATTAGGTGAGAGCAGTGTGCCAGGGGGACAGCGGCTGTCTAGGGGCGGGTTGTGGCGGACAGTGACGGAAAGTGGTGGTGGGGAGAAAGTGGGTGGGTGATGGTGGTTGGTTATTTAAATTATATGAGAAAGGGAATCGGAAACCTTGGCAAATGGGGGATTAGGATGTAAAGGACATTGGGAGTAAGGGAGAGGGAAAGGAAATGAGAAGACGCGAGAAACAAACACCAAGAAAGGGTATAACTAATCCTCTTTCCCTTACCTTTCCTAACACCTCCTATGCAAATGATCCCTTATAGTTGTCAGATTGGATACTTATGAGCTAATCAGTGGGACATCGGTTCGAAAACTTTCGGGGACCACCAGCTCATGGTGTGGAGACAGTGAACATCAAACAGGGAGCCAATAGCATTTAGGTTCAGTGATCGATTGGAGGTGTACAGATAGAATATGAACCTATAATATATAGCTGAAACTGGAAGACATACCATTTGCTTAGAAGACCACTGGTATACAAAAGAGCATGCACATCACCGTGGCCATGAGGTTTTGTCTGCCACGAACAGAAGCAAGAAAAATTTAGCACGAAAGATAAGCAGCATAAGAACCCAAGAGAATAATTTATTATATCCAAACGAATATATTTAAGAAATATAATAAAGTTGTCTATTTCTGTAAAGATAAAAAATATTGCTTCGTGACTCCGTGAATATAATAAGCACCTGGATTCTGTACTTGTTTTGTGGATCCACTGCAAGCCTGGCATCATTATCAGCTAAGCAGGCTACTTTTTCCTGAAATGACGACAAGTGAGCTACGCATATTATCCAAGGTTAGTATTTAAGATCTCACAACAACCAAACATTGGAATTACCTGTTTTATTAGTGTTACTTGTGTTGGCTTCATTCCAAAATAACCATTGGACTCCAGCAGTGTCAATGTGCGTGCATGTGTATCATCAGATGTCATTATAGCAAAAGGAATCTCCTTTTGAGATTCACCTGCAATTAAAGAAACAATTGTCTCAAAATGGGAGGAAATTATTGCATCAGTTTAATGCACATCAAACTCATTCAGTAACTTCTATTGTTTGCTGGATCCCATATCTTAATGTGTTAATAACGTTTGTTGTTGTAATTGTTAGGTCAATGCACTCCGCATAATTATTGCGAAACTATCTTGAGTTAATCATATGCCAACAACCCAGATTTAATGGCCTAGCTCCTGTTCTCCTCATCCCGACATGTGTATTGCTTTCTCATCACCTTATGCTTGGCCATAATTGTCTTTGGCAGTCTTATATAAAAGCTATTTTTTCTCTACGGCCTCTACTAGAAAATTACGTCATTCACTTGACAGATTACAGCATAACAAATAGGGGCAGTGGCAGATTAAATCAGCTAAGGGCAACTTTCTAATTGAAAGAAAAATTGCAAGGGAAAAAAAAAGTATATACTCTATATAAGATAACATCTACCCAAGTCTACAACAGATAAAGGAAACTGGATACGTAAAACAACCAGAAGCTTCCAAAATAACTGTATGTTATAATTGTAACAGCAGTTGTCGTTATTTTGTGTTACAAACCTTCTGCCAGGCTACAGCTAGCTTCTTGAAGTGCCAGAATATACTCTATGTATAACTGCAAGAAGCATGTTCCAGTAGTAGTTTCAGAAGGAAGAGCAACCTGCAATATGTCAACGAAGATCAGTATGATATCCCAAGGTCCTAAATAAAATTCTCTTAATCTATATATGTGATATAAGACAAACTCAATCTGAATTCTCGTAGTGCAAAATAGGTAACAAGTCCCTTGTCAGACTAAAAGGACGAAATACCACATGATAGTATGATACCCCCACAAAGAAAAAGGGGAAATGAAAAAAGTGGACGACATCTTTTAAGAATTAAGGGCACAAAAGATAGATGGCACTTTTTCATCACTCCTTAAGTACTGTACAGAGAATGATAACCGGAATTCAAACCCTAACAATTGCATCAAAAACTTCAAGCAAATTCTGACCTATGACCGACCCATCAACACAATTTAAGGTGTTTAATAATACATGTAGTTAGGAGATGCTAACCCTACAAAGTTCCTGCGTTTTTAGTTTTCATTTAATGATTGGCATAGGAAAAGGGAAGGGTACACCTAAAACACTGAAATATTAATCACCTTGATTCCATTGTATCCTAAACGTTCACCAAGCCCACCAGCAACAAGAACAAATGCAGCATTTTTTGCTTCTTTGACCCCTGTTTCCTCATACTTGATGAAGCTTTCATCAGCAAATGTCATATTTTCTCCTGTTGGAACCTACATGAAAACACAATCACACAAATAAATATCGCTGACTAATCTTAACATCAACCAGAAATACAACTTAAATTCCTGGTCAAATATTGAGTTCAATATCCAACTTTTCAGGATAACCTATAGTCTCACATTTGTGTAATCTTTGTTTTACATTGACGTGTTTAAGAAGATTGAAATATAGCACGACGTTCCGCACATAACAGCAACCAATTAGAGAAATTTACTGAAAACCCACCAATTAAACCATCCTATAATAAAAGGAGATAAAAGGGGACAAGGCTATAAACAATTCAGCATTCTCAGATGTCAAATAAAAAAAGTAATAGTTATATGAAGAAACATGATGCGTGATATGAGCAAAAACCAAGGAACCTATTTAAGTCACACCAGTCATTAATGTTGAGCAAGTAGAGATAGCTAACAGGCCTTTTTTTCAACAGAAGACGCATACTCGATAAGACACAAATACACAATACGATGCCTAACAAGACAAGAAATCCTCCGATGCCCTCTTTGCTTCACTTAATCTATCACCCTGATATTAGAAGTTATGGTTCACATATTTCTAGTATACATACGCTATATTGCTACTCTTTCTTAGGTCATGTTTAACTGAAATGAAACAACTGCAACAGCAGGAACCACTCAAAATTACAATCATGGTCCTCATGGAGAGGTTTCGGAAGATCCAACACTCTTAACAAGTTTGACAGCTCAGAAGGACGTGTTCTAGAAAGGGTAGTGAATAGTGATGTGGTAACTGAAAAGCAATTAAGCAAGAAAATTTTTAAATAAGGGTTAATATAAAGTTAAATTCATCAACTAAAGATGGCAGACTACTGTCAGCAAAAAGAAACAATTTAAATCTGAAATCTACTGATACACTTGCAGCTTACCGAAGGAGTAAAGCCATCAAAGGGATTCTTTCCAGCCTTTGAATCTGTCAGGAGTTCTCTCGCGTTTTTTATGTATTGTGCTAATCCACCAGGGTAGCTAGCATCAAGGCGGGAAACCTGGAAAAAATTGACATTAGAGATTTTCAAGATAATACAAAACTCCTGCTAATTAAGCAGTCTAAAGAGCATGACATTACAGGTATTCTCCTCATTTTCCCAATATACTTGCAAATCAGATGTACCAAAATTAGTTCCATGCTCTCTTTACATAATTTTTCTTTATGACTGTGACAAAGCATTCATTCTAGAAGGCATTGTATGTGTTCAGATATGAGCATCATTCTCTAGCTCAAAAGATAGAACCTTCATTTTGCTTCATTTTCCCAACATCATATGACCAAAAGCATTATTAGAGTACGCCCTTTCCTTTTCATAATAAAGATATGATATTGTGATTTGGTCAAGCCAAATATCGATCTCGTTCAACCGCCCAACTATCTATCAGTTGCGTAATGATCATTGGTTACATATCCAGTTCTACATTTTCGCAACTACATACACAGAAACAGCCTCTGTACTACTTATTAGTTATTACTTTAGAGCAATATTACATAAATCTTGACCTCCTCCAACGCTACTTTAATTGTCATTTGTTCAACATACGTGTTACATTTCAATTTCCACGAAATTACATTAAAGCCAAACCCCCACTAACTCCCCCCTAACACTTCGAACTTCAGAATCAACGACTAAAATCGATGACAATGCCAAATTTGAAGCTTAGGTTGCAGTAGCGTAACTTGGTAAAACAAATCACATATATTCAACCAAAAAAAACTATTTTTCATCAATTTCCGGGGCCACAACCCCGACTAGCCCCCCTTGCTCCACCAATGCATGAAATGTTAGAACCACACTTGGTTGATGATGCCAAGTTTCATTGTCATTTAATGGTTTGCTTCTTAGTTATGATTTATAGCATTTGAAGCAGCTCTCAATTATTCCTCAAGGATGGTGCAAAGATGATCAAAGATGAAGAAAGCCTTAGCCTAAGTCAAATGTTGTAAACGACGTTGTGTAGCATTCTTAGTTTGTCAAGTGACTGCGAAACCATGCAACAGTGCAAGTCACTGGGGTTTCGGATACAACGAAAGGAGAATTTTCGAAAATGTCAAAAGTGTTGATCTTTACAAAGAATTCTTATTTTCAAAAGGTTGGTTTACTCTAAATTAAAAAAACAAGAGGAGTGTATTTGGATGTTAATTTAAAAGCTAATCTTATTGAAATATTTTATTTCCCAAAATAGAAATTCTTTTTTATGAAAAGATTTATATTTCCCATAAAACTTTATGGAAGATAATCTTTACTTTGAAAATGGACAGATTTCTTGAGCCTACAAATCTGATTATTAATTTTTAAATATGATTAGACCTCATGTCTCCATCATAATAAAAAATTGTTTTTGGGTTCCTTCTTTCACACACTTTTTCTTCTATAAATAGTCTCCTTATTTCTCATTTATTGTCAAGACTTTTAAGAGCATTTATTAAGAAACTTTGCAAATCTTTTCTGAGTTTAAAACTTTCTTTTCAAGTGTTTGCAAAAATCGTTTTTTAAGTATTTAAGTCTTCACTCGTTTTTCAAAAGAGCTGTAAAATTTCCATGTATCAGTTCGCTGTACTGTGACATCTAAGTTTGTTCCATGATCTCGTGTTTAAGTCTTAATTGTGATCTCCATGTTCATTAAGTGAACGATTGAGATTCAAGACTCTGTAAACCTGTGAGATAAAACACATAAACTCTTGAAGCGGAGTAGCTTTAAGTTTGAGTACAACCGGGGTTGGTTTGCGAGTTATTTTCATTGTAAGGGGTTTAGGAAGTTTGAGTAAATTTCTAAACAAGCAATAAAATAACATTGGACGTAGGTTTCGGAGTAGAAGCAAAGCAATTTAAAAACATCGTCTTGTTTGTTTATGGGTCCTGATTTTCGCAGTACACATTTTACTCATCATAGTATACTATTGACAATTATACCCCTTTCATTATTTCACCTCTTATTTTCCCTCTCTAACCTCTCTCTAATATATTTCTCTCTGATGTCAAAACACCCGTCCATTTAAAAATTTCACAAATTTCAGAAGGTATCATTACTATGTATAGTACATTGATAAAAAAAAATAGAAAAATCAAAGCTCTTGATCTTAATAAAGCAGGTATACCATATTACCATCTGGTTGTGAAAGAATTGGGTAAAAAAACAAAGCAATTACAGTACTAAATATATGTACTCCATACAAACGTACAAAACATTGAAAAGGAACGAAAACCCAAGGTCCCAAAGACTCCTACCACCAACGAGAATGACCACGCCATTTGTGTTAGCTACTGTCCAACCCTCGCCGGCAGACTGTCACGTGGCAGCGGACAACTGCCCCAACCATACCCCTGACGCTGACCACCGTCGAAACCACACTAGTGACGCTGACCACCGTCGAAACCACCATACCACACTAATAATCCCTTAATTAATTTAGACATGAACCCTAATTAAAAAAGGAATTAAATTGTTAATTTGAGATTATAGAATTAAATATCTTCTCTTTAATTGAATAATCATTCATAATTGAAGATTTCTAAGGAGATTAAAGAAGGTTAAGATATCAACATTAAAGAGAAGGTAGAGAGAAGGCAGAGAGAGTTAGGTTTGATGATTTTTAGTCAAGGGCGGAAAAATGGAAAATTTGATGCAAAAAGTACTATAATGAGTAAAAATTGTACTGCGGAAATAAACTATGTTGTTTATTTACTTTCACGTTTGTTCTCCTATTTATTTACTGTTTATCTCGTAATTATGTATGTGCCACAGTATGGATTCCATACTGTGACTCAGACCTGCTGATTTTTCTTGTGAACTTAAATTCAGTTGTGTTTCTCAAGTGTTGTACTTAATTGTTCTTGCTTGTGTTACCAGATAACCAAGTTAAGGAGATATTTTTAAATTGTTCTTAACTCTTCATGAAATCAGTAACCTATCAAGCGCCAATCCATTTAATTGACAAGATCACTCATCAATCCAACCCAATCAAAATATAAGAACATTAAAAAAAATTCAAAAAAAAATAGATAAAAAATTACCTGATCAAAGAAGGCGAGTTTCTGATCATCATCAGTACCAGGTTGAGGCCACTCAGCAAACAAATGAGTCTGCTCCATTTCTATCAACATTTTCGCCAATTCCGCCTAATTTTTTAACCACAACAATTACATTCATATTAACATCACAATTCACTAACAAAAACGAAAACGAAAAATGAACATTCGATGTTTTCGCAAATTCCGCCAAAATTTAACCACAACATTTTCATCATATAAACATCTGAACATCAATTAAAATAAATAACGAAGACAATTCCTGCCTAATTTTTTCTAACCACAACAATTAGATTATTATTAACATCACAATTCAATAAGAAAAACAAAAACCACAACGAAAACTGAAAATTCGACGTTTTTGCCAATTCCGCAAAATTTACATCATATAAATTTAAGAACATCAATAAAAAAAATAAAATTGAGGATGAAATTGAGAAATCGGAAGTACGAACATGATGAGGAGAGAGAATTGAAAGGTTGTTATGAAGGTTAGGACATTCCGATATAGTCAGGTTACCGAGTTGATCGGCGATAGTTGAAGCGGCAGCCATGGATGTGAGTTGACTAGGTGGCGGCGATTCACGAGTTCGCTAGCGTGTCGGTGACGAACGACAAAAGGTGGAAGAGGGAGAGAGAGAAGACGGTGGGATTTTTTTGGAATATTCGAGAATGTTTTTTGTTTATATTAATTATTAATATGAGTAATTATTAAATTTAAATTATAAAGTGTAGATATATTGGTAGAATGGAGAATTGATGGAGATAGTTCCTCGGATTGGAGACTGGAGAGACGGAGGAAAAGAAAGAAAGGAGAGACGTCCGTTTAACGGTCACTATTATTGTAACTACCGCCTTTTGCCTCTATGTGGCCATGTGGGTGGGGATTGTCAATTTCATTTTCTAAATAGTAATTTTCGAAAAAAAAATTGACTAGACATAATTCTAATTTTTTTCCCAAATTGACCGTATTTACAAGTCTTTTTGTTTGAAAGAAAATTACATTTTTTAAACTCGTATTCGGGAGTTATGATTAGTCAACGTTTTTTTACAAAATAAACTTTGATTAACCAGAGCTTCTGGTTACAAGTTCTGAAACAGTGATTCTCTTTTTCAAATTTACGGTTTGGTTTGGGAAAAAGTTTTAAACTTTTTTGAACTCGTGGCTAAAAGTTTGGTTAATTAAAGTTTTATTTAAAAAAAAGTAGAGGGGTATAATTGGACCTGACAAAGCTAACTCGACCCGATAAGGCTGCTCTCAGAACCGAAAATGACCCAAATTTGCTTGTCCTGAATTGACCAGACTCTGCAACTCGACCAGAGGAGGAGAAAAAAAAGCGTGCACTGCTCCCCTTCTAGAGATCGGAGTAGTCTAGGGGAATCCCCTGTCACTTTGGGCATGCCAGCCGGGCCGTGAGCGCGGTGGGAACGGGGAAAAAAAGGTACGAAAACTTAGGTCTGTTGCCAGATCTTGGCAAATACCACAGAGCCCCAACAACGATCGCGACCGCCTTTTCACCGTTGGATAGAACTATTAGTTCAATAAAAGCAATTACCAATATTTGTCCAGACCCGACTTGACCCAATATTACCGGGGGCGAAAATGACTAAACCCGAATAGGTCTGACCCATAATTGACCCGTCCAAAATGACCTGAAACGAGAAATACTAAGTCATATTAATGTTATATACATCAAAATAAAGTTTGATTAGCTACAACCGTCGTTAAAAAGTAATTAAATTTGCAAAATAGTATTCCTGAATGCAAATAGTACTAACCAAAGTGTTTTAGCCAACCCGAAAAATGACCCGATTTAACATAACCCGTACCCGAAAGTGAGCCGACTCGAAGTGACCGGATGTAATACCCCATGAAGATGAGATTGTCCCACACCGGTGATGTGAGTTTATTTAACCTCGCAAGCGGACGAATTATCGTTGGGCATTGCAAGGGTCGTATCCCAAGGGACGGTAATTATGGTTCTAAGGCGGTTTAATCAAGTTATAGTTTAGTTCTAGCTAATAGCAAGTTGAAGGTGAGTGAAACTAACTAAGTCTAACAAGTAAGCAATTATGAGATTTAAAGCAAGAATTAAGAAAACTAAGGTAAATGGGTTCACTAATGAGGTTGGGGTTGAATATGCTAGAAGGTAAAGTCGGTCTAAAGATAAGTAATGGTAGGTCTCCACCTCTCGGTGAAAGACGGTTCCTTGCCTAGGTTTGGTCGGATTCTCGCCCTACCTCCCCCAAGACTCCTATAAACACACACAAGCAACAAACAAGTCAAGCTCTCGCCTAAGCTAGCAACAAGATGAAAGAAAGCATGAATTACTCATTCTAGCATTTCTACAAACACATGGTGTGCACAAAATATAGGAATTACCAAAAGACTAGATTTTTACAATCAAAACCACATTCTAACCCCAAGAACCTACAAAAGAGCCCCCATATACCCTAGAAGGGCACTACTCACACATACTAATGAAGAAAAACATTAAAGATGGATACTTTGACATGAAATAAGCAAGAGAAGACATATTCAACACAAAAACTAAGTAAATAAACAAGAACAAGTAATTAAAAGACAAGTAATGAAATAAAGATGAGGAATTATACCCAAACTTGTAAGAAAGGATGAAACTTGGATTAATAATCAAATAAGAGTCTCCTCTTGTCTTCAAATTACAACCCAATTGTTCAAAACTAGCTAAAGGAAAGACTAGATCTAAAGATAACTAAGTAGAAAACTAGAGTAATGAGTGCTAATTATCAAAGGATTAGAGTAATGATTAGGAATATTGAAGGCTAAATCTAAGGTTTTTGTGTATAGGGTTGTGTGTCTAAAACAAATTAGGAGAGGGGTATATATAGGTTGGTGGAATTGAGGGTTCAAAATAAGAAGGGAAGGGGGAAATGCGGAGTGGGGGTCTCAGCCGGTCGGCCGGCCGCCGGTGGCTTGGACCGGCTGAGCCCCTCTGACTCAAAACTTCAACTTTCTTCATATGAGATGGGTCTCAGCCGGTCATGCCGGCTGCCGGTGGCCTGGACCGGCTGAGCCCCTCTGCTATATTCCAATTTTCGAGTTTTGTTTTGAGGTATTTGGGGTGCTCAGCTGGCTGGCCGGCTGCCGGTGGGCTTGACCGGCTGAGACCCGTGTTCCTCTTCCTCCTCTTTTCTTCTTCTTCTCTTCATTTCTTTCTTCTTCTTTCTCTTTTATTTCTTCTTCCTCTTTTATTTCTTCCTTTCTTTATTTGCATAGAGACGGTTTCTTGCTCCTCATCCCGTCTCATTCTTTCTTCATTTCCTATAAAATGAGACGGGAATTCATGATATGAAAGCAAAGCGTAATAATAACCAAAATGCAATAAAACCGACGCTAAAACACATTAAATAAGGTCGAAATAGGTGAGAATGAAGAGGGAAATCGGTCTAAATATATTATATATCAACCGGGAAAATAAGAGCTTGTGATATGTTTATAAATGATTTCAACCACCACTTAGTAATAAGGCCTTGTGTTTTTTAGTTCAAGCGAGGACAAATAATGGATCGAAAGGTACACATCTAATCTTATTGGGGTTGTGTTACGACGGTGGCGGGTCAACTTGTTATAAATAGTATCAGAGCAAACCTGCGGCCGTATGGTGAGCCTCTGGTCATGAGTATCTGGGTCACCCACCTAGTTCTAGTGAGGAAGGATTCTAGGCTTTGCTGCAGTTAGCTTTAAGGCACAATAAGGATGTTGTGTTCCTTAAGTTGGGGAATTCGTAACACCTCATGATGATGAAATTGTCCCACATCGGGAAAATTAAAGGCTTGTGATATGTTTATAAAAGATTTCAACCACCACTTGGTAATAATGTCTTGTACTTTTAGGCTTAAGTGAGACAAATAATGAGACCACAGGTACATATCCTATCTTATTGGGGTTGTGTTACGATGGTGGCGGGTCAGGTTGTTATACCGAACATGTCACCCTAAATCGGCTTGAAACCCAAAATGACTCATGTAATGCATCATATTTTAGAAGTCACTCGGTCGAGTACAGAGGTTACTCGGCCGAGTGGCGTGGACCGTGTATGGGTGCATTTTAGACGAGTTTATGTTGAGGCTTGCTCGACCGAGTTTTGTGGGTTACTCAACTAGGTGGACCAGGTGGTACCACTTTTTGCAATAGTTCATATCGTGTTTAGTTGGACGTTTGTATAAAGCCTTAAGTCAGTTTCTAATCTCATTTTAAAACACGGTCAGGTTGATAAGGGTAAAGTCGCGTCACCTTAATCAAAGTAAAACCTAATTCACTACTAACTAATAGTCAGCGGCAAGTAAGGTATCGAATCCACAGGGAGGCGGTAGTATTCTAATCTGTTAAACTAGGTTTGTCTCTATAGTAACAATTTCTGGGTTTGAGATTTGGTTTCTAAACTAAAAGCAATTAATAACAACAACTAAAGTGAACAATAACAACAATAACAATAACAACTATAACTAATAATAATAACAACTAGTAAAAAGCAATAACAAACTAATAAGGTTGAAAACAATGAGATTAAAAGTCTAGGGTCACAGGTTCACTAGGATTATTGTTCAGGGGTAAGGAGGAAAATCAACTATCATGCAATAAAGTTATCTAAGGTCACAAGATCGGTCGATTCAATTATGCCCTTTAGATCTACAATTTAACATGCGATCGCTATCATTAAACGAGTTCTATTCAATTATCGTAGCCTATCTTAGTCTTAACCCGGTCGGTGTCAATCCTAATTTGCGAGACTAGTTAATTAATTCTGGCCAGTAATCAATAAACTAGAATTAAAACGATAATCAAACAATAACCATGCAACTGCAATTCAATCAATTAATCTACCCCTTCTAACAATCCTAGATCCCCTTTCAACCCTAGAAAGGATTTTAGCTACTCATAACGATATAAACAACAACAATAATAATTAAAGTAAACATGATTAACAATTATGAAAGGATGAACAAAGAATAATTAAAGAACTAGAAAGTAATTAAATAAATAACTAAGAAAGATTGAAGAATACCGATTACAAGATGAACTAAAGACAATCGTCTTTGATGAAATAAATCCGGAGGCAAGCAAACTAAATTAGGGTTTCTAATTTAAAGCAATAAAGCCTTGAAAAGCATAAGAAAGCATGTGAGACAAGCTTTCCTTTTATAATACAAAAATCTAATTAATTAGGTTAAAGTTTAGGAAAATAAGAAAAAGTCGTCGAAAAACAAGGTTGCTCGATCGAGCAAGGGTATCTTGCTAGATCGAGCAACCTTCAGACCGACTCGATCGAGCAAGTATAGTTTGATCGATCGAGCAGACCTTCTTTTGGCTCGTTTCTTCGATTTTCTTCATTTCTTCTCTTTTGTTCTCGATTCCCATGCCTAACCTTTTACGATCCGACTCCGCCATGCATCATATCTACTCAAAAAGCTCCAAATGCATCCAATCTGCATTAAAACATAACAAAAGCGGCAGAATCGATATTCTAGCTAAAATAGCATAGAATAAGCAAGTAAAGACGGTAAATCGAGTTATTTGCAACTAAGGGAAGCATAAAATATGTATATAAATAGTGATCATCAAACTCCCCCAAACCAATCCTTTGCTTGTCCCTAAGCAAAGCACTCGACACATACAAAGACAAACATACAAATGGTGAATGAAAAACTCAAAGCTAATGTTAAGGCACATACAAATCCCAAGCTATCCATATCTATAACAAAGTAATGACCAAGTTGTACCAATAAAACAAATTCAATGGTACGGGAAAGTAGAAAACGCAGCTCATAATCCAAGATTTTACATGATACCGTAGTATAGACAAAAACCAAATACCTTTCAATCTTGCAAGGCTCAATTTGTCGGATTCTCGCGGATTCACTCAAGCACTCATAAGTTTATGTAAAGGTGAGTTTTGTGAAGATAGAAAAAAATAGAAACACTCACTCAACTTATGAAACATGCATGCATTCTAATGTGATAGTAATTTCCCCAACAAATACGCATTCGCTACAAAGCACATGAACCAGGACAAAAAGGGAGGCTAATGGGTGAAGGTATAGAAGTGGATTGTGCCAAGGCACGTATGGGAATGTGGGGCTAAGACCGGTAGTCGCAGCGACACTTTACCAAAACAAATCTACAAGACTAGCACAAACCAACACCGACTAGAGAAATCATCTTAAACTTTGACAACACAAGAGAGAGATCGATATTGCTCTCTGAAAAATGAATTAGACTCTAGTAAATTCCCTTTCATTTTCCCTTGAATAATTCAATGAAGCAACAATTTTTTTCTTTCTTTTTTTTTTCTTTTTTTCTTTTTCTTCTTTTTCATAAATCAAATCTTTTTTTTCTTTTCTTCATCATTTTTTTTCTTTTCTTTTCTTTTTCTTTTGCTTCACAACTTTTCTCAACAAAGGGAATAAATGACACAATTGCCAACATACTTGCTACACCCAATTGATATTCTTTTTGAAATCCCGACCCAACCATAGTAGACAAGTAGACAAGGAAAACATGCAACTGCGACTGTCCCGATAAGGTAGGCAAATTCTAGGAATGTAGCTTTTAGATAGGTTAAAAAACAGGCTACAAAGGCTCAAATTGGCTAAACATAGAGAACTCAATAATAAGGGTATAAAATCAAGTCTTTTTGGCTATGTGAGGCTTATTTGAACAAAAAGAATCACCTTTCCTCATGCACTTATCAAACGAACGCGTATAGTATCAAGAAACGAATGTCACACTTATGCAATTTTGATGTTACACATTCCACAAGGAGTACCACACTCAAGCCTAAAAACAATGAGACCAGTTTATTGATGTTCCTGGCCTAGGAAGCTCTAAAGACCTCAGAATTTAAGTGGTTTACCAACAAAAATTGCCAAATCTAATTAGCATAAGGTAAGTCAAAAAACGGTCAAGACTTGTAATATGAGCTTTGTTTTCAAAAAATAGGAAGTCAAAACAATGTACATGGACAACTTATGTGGGATTCAAATGCAGAAACAATGCAAATTATCATCATTGTAATTCAATTCACCAAGACTCGACCTAATAAAATAAAAACATGTTTTTGGATTTTGTAAATTTTTCAATTTTTATGGATTTTTTTTTCTTTTTAAATAAACTAAACACACAACATGAATAAAGACTCTCCCCCAAACCTAAATGTCACAGTGTCCTCATTGTGACGCTAACAGCACAACATCACACAATCAACCAACAGCAGCAACTTAAAGAACACTATTAACAAAAGGGAAGGGGAAATAATTAAAAGAAAATACAATAAAAGAAAGTACAAGGATAGATAGTACCAGCTGTATAAACATAGCCTCCCCCAAACCAGCTGCAAAATGGGGGGTGTAGTGACCAGCTGTCACTACTGCTCATCAGTCGGGTTCAAATTCAGGTGTCGTTACCTTGGTAACCTTAGGAGGGTTACCCAAGCTAGACACCTTTGGTAACTTGCATTCCTCTCCCGGCAGCAGTTTTTCTATCTCAACGACTGGCTTACTCCGTGAGCTTCCAGCTTCAGCAGTGCTGGAAATTAAGACGATCTTCATAGGATCCCTATCCAAACGCAAAGGGAGACAGTCATCAATAGTTAAATCCACAATATCGACCCTATGACATGTCTCTTCTAATAGGGGGTGTTTCATTGCATTATCTAAGTTGAAAGTGATAGTGTCATCCCCCACTGTTAGTGTAAGTCTCCCATTCTTAACATCTATAACCGCCCCCGCAGTATGGAGGAATGGTCGTCCTAAGATGATAGGAGGTTGGGTGTCTTCAGCCATATCTAAGACAACAAAGTCAACTGGTATGAAAAACTTCCCTACTCTAACCGGTACGTCTTCTAAAATCCCCAAAGGGTGTTTAATAGAACGGTCGGCCATTTGTAAGGTCATGTTTGTAACAGTAAGTTGACCCATATTTAACTTTTTGCATATCGAATATGGCATTACACTAACACTAGCCCCTAAATCACAAAGGGCTTTATCTATTGCTAAGCGACCTATATTACAAGGAATAGAAAAACTCCCTGGATCCTTTAGCTTAGGTGGTGATTTGGATTGCAAAACAGCACTGCATTCCTCAGTAAATGCAACCGTCTCCACTTCATTAAAGGACCGCTTCCTTGTCAATATATCTTTTAGAAACTTTGCATAGGCCGGCACTTGAGTGATCAACTCGGTAAATGGTACACTCACTTGTAAATTCTTCACTACCTCCATAAACCTCCCAAACTGTTTATCGGGCTTTGATTTATGTAGGCGTTGAGGAAAAGGAAGTTTAATTACAATGGGCTCGGCTTCTTTGGCTTTGGAAGATGAATTAGAAGGCTTTTCATCCGAAACAGGGGTTGCTCGATCGAGCAGAGGGATTGCTCGATCGAGTTTTGGTGTACTGTAACTTTCAGAAACTTCCCGAGACAAATTTGGGCAGATTTTCTGGGTTGCTCGATCGAGCAAGGGGGTGCTGCTCGATCGAGCAACCTCTGTTTCAGCCTTATTTTCGCCTTTTTCGAACTTTGATCCGCAACTTCCAAGCTTTCATTGGTTGCATCCATTATCATTTCAGGGCCTTTGTAATGGGTTCCACTCCTCAAAATGATGGCATTGACTTGTTCATGTGGAGGGTGTCCTTGAGGAGGAAGATTACCTGGTTGTTTATGTGGATTTTGAATTGCCAATTGGGCAATTTGAGTGTCAACCATCTTGTTATGAGCTAACAGTTGTGAGATCTGAGCATCTTGCTTTTGTTGGATCATAAGACTCTGCTACAACATGGCTTTCAGTTCCGCCATATCATTACTTGGAGGTGGTGGAGGTGGAGGTTGTTGGAAGTTTTGGCCACCTTGATTGGAACGATTGAAGTTACCTTGAGAATTGCGATTCTGAGGAATCACATAAGATGAACTTTGTTGCTGAGGTGGTGGTGGGGTCGGATTAAGAACATTCTGACTTCGGTAGGGGAAATTGGGATGCTCTCTTGTCCTTTCATTGTAAAAGTTAGAGTACGGTGAACCTTGCTTAAAGGATTGAAAAGCAAGCACTTGATCAACCGTACTCATACATTCCACTGCATTATGCCCCATAGTACCACATCTTTCACAGGTTGGCTCTTATTGAACCATGGCATGAACCGTTTGCTTATTCTCCAAGGACTTTGAAGTTTGTAACTCGGCAATTTTGGCAGTTAATGCCTCTAACTGAGCTGCAACTGCATTATCCGTACCTCCTCTCCTCGCATTGCCCCTAGGATTCCCATACTCAGCATTGTGAGTAGCCATCTCATCAATTAACTTCCAAGCATTGGCATCAGTAGTGTTATTTTGGAATCTCCCATTAGCAGCAGAATCGAGCAAATTCCTCTGATCATCATATAACCCATTATAAAATTGGTTGCATAAGAACCAAGTATCAAAACCATGATGTGGAACGGACTTGACAAGCTTTTTGAAGCGAACCCATGCCTCATTAAAGTTCTCTTGGGGACCTTGCTTGAAACTTGTGATTTGACTTCTAATGGCATTGGTTTTCTGTGGCGGAAAATATCTTTTGTAAAATGCAAGAGCCAAAGAATTCCAATCGGTGATGCCAAGTGCAGCCATATCTAACTCACTCAACCAATCTTCTGCCCCGTCTCGTAGTGAGAAGGGAAACAACACCAACTTGATCTGATCTTGTGTCACTCCACCCGGCAAAGGAATAGAGCAGCAATAGTTGGTAAATTTCTCCATATGCTTAGCAGGATCCTCAGTAGGGCTTCCTCCAAACATGTTTCGCTCCACCAAAGAGATATAAGATGGACGAATCTCAAAAGTACTATTACCCGTGGTAGGGAGTTGAAATCCCTTGGGAATAGATGCAACGGTAGGCTCCGAGTGGCTGGCTAGAGTAGGCATGGTTGTAGTAGGTGCAGAAATAGGTGTATCCTCTTCTAAGGATGGTTTTTCTGCGACGAATTCGGCGTAAACTGTTTCAAGCGTACTCAAGTCTTCCGCTTCTTGAATTTCCTTCCAAAAGTTTCGTCTAGACCGGAGAGTTTTCTCTGGTTCGGAATCGTAGGGCACGAGAACGGACCTAGAACACCTGGGCATAAACAAAAACTAAAGAAAAGGATGAGAACGGTCTCAAGGAACTTAGGTTTTCTGAGACGAAAAAGACAAACTAAGTGGAAACAAACAGAAAACTGTTGCCTCCCCTGCAACGGCGCCAAATTTGATTAAGGCTAATGTCGCGTCACCTTAATCAAAGTAAAACCTAATTCACTACTAACTAATAGTCAGCGGTAAGTAAGGTATCGAATCCACAGGGAGGCGGTAGTATTCTAATCTGCTAAACTAGGTTTGTCTCTATAGTAACAAAATCTGGGTTTGAGATTTGGTTTCTAAACTAAAAGCAATTAATAACAACAACTAAAGTAAACAATAACAACAATAACAATAACAACTATAACTAATAATAATAACAACTAGTAAAAAGCAATAACAAACTAATAAGGTTGAAAACAATGAGATTAAAAGTCTAGGGTCACAGGTTCACTAGGATTATTGTTCAGGGGTAAGGAGGAAATCAACTATCATGCAATAAAGTTATCTAAGGTCACAAGATCGGTCGATTCAATTGTGCCCTTTAGATCCACAATTTAACATGCGATCGCTATCATTAAACGAGTTCTATTCAATTATCGTAGCCTATCTTAGTCTTAACCCGGTCGGTGTCAATCCTAATTTGCAAGACTAGTTAATTAATCCTGGCCAGTAATCAAACAACTAGAAGTAAAACGATAATCAAACGATAACCATGCAATTGCAATTCAATCAATTAATCTACCCCTTCTAACAATCCTAGATCCCCTTTCAACCCTAGAAAGGAATTTAGCTACTCATAACAATATAAACAACAACAATAATAATTAAAGTAAACATGATTAATAACAATGAAAGGATGAACAAAGAATAATTAAGGAACAAGAAGGTAATTGACTGAATAACAAAGAAAGATTAAGAATACCGATTACAAGCTTGAACTAAAGACAATAATCTTGATGAATAAAATCCGGAGGCAAGCAAACTAAATTAGGGTTTCTAATATTAAAGCATGAAAAGCATTGAAAAGCATAAGAAAGCATGAAAGACAAGCTTTTCTTTTATAATACAAAAATCTAATTAATTAGGTTAAAGTTTAGGAAAATAGGAAAAAGTCGTCGAAAAACAAGGTTGCTCGATCGAGCAAGGGTATGTTGCTAGATCGAGCAACCTTCAGACCGACTCGATCGAGCAAGTATAGTTTGCTCGATCGAGCAGACCTTCTTTTGGCTCGTTTCTTCGATTTTCTTCATTTCTTCTCTTTTGTTCTCGATTCCCATGCCTAACCTTCTACGATCCGACTCCGCCATGCTTCATATCTACTAAAAAAGCTCCAAATGCATCCAATCTGCATTAAAACATAATAGAACGGCATAATCGATATTCTAGCTAAAATAGCATAGAAATAAGAAAGGAAAGACGGTAAATCGAGTTATATGTGTCTAAGGGAAGCATAAAATATGTATATAAATAATGATCATCA